>JAAXNX010002172.1:0-14383 GCA_036491905.1 Folsomia manolachei
GCAGAGGACTTAGTATTTGATCCACCCATATAAAACCAAAATCAGCATCCAACCATATCACATAGTGTTGTGTTAAAGAATAGAAATGCCTGCAGGAAATCTTCCCACCACCGTGGTTTTTACTATCTGCTTAGAGTAAAAGTCTGGCCATGCTGCACTGACTGAGACATCCTCTAAGGTAGTAATATTGTAGACGTTCCTTCATTAAGTTTTCTATTACTTATGCATAAGTTAAGCTGTGGCCACTCATCTATCTAATACTCTCTTTTTATTTTAGAGTTGGTTGCTGTAAATAAGTTCATCCTTTAACTCATTTCATTGCTTGTGAGCTAAGATTAGGCCACAAAATGTCAAATTGAGGGATATGCATGCTCAGCAGTAGTAAGAGAATCAACTAAGAACCTTGCACACAATTCAATAGTAGTAAATCCTTTTTAAGAGAAATATTTTGCCTCCGATTCTTTTGATACACCATCAACAGCAGTAGTAGTCCCAATGACTCGCATTGCTTTGCTTTGGCTTCCTATTCATTGTTGTAAAGAAAGATCAAGGGAAAAAGTCAAGGAAAATCCATTCTTACGCACGACTTTGTATTCATTTGCAGAGTTTGGAATGGAAATAGAAGGCGAGAGAGGAGGGATGGCGAGGATTAATCCAATATTTCCAAGATATGACTTATCATCCTGCTTAATTATTAACGAACAAGACGTGCTAACAGTGTTAGACGAGGTGCATGATTGTTGCAGGAGTCTACTACTTGATGAGCCTTGATTTATACTGCATCTATCTAGCTAAGATCGGTATAATGTCAATAATTATTGTCATGAATTTCTCATTTCGTGTCCATTTCCACCTCTTTTACTACAATTGATTATTAAATTAGATAAGCTATGAAATTCACCATCCAAATATTAACTTACCAACCAACTAATCAACTAAATTTCAACAGTTTCAGCTTTTGAAATATTAAATCATAATAACTTGTAAAGTGATAATTGGCATGCATAGGACCATTTCTTGGCAGTTGAATGAAATATACCCTGAATCTTTTTTAAACCCGGTAAATTTACGGTCATAATGAGAGTCGACCGAGGGTGTGAGTGTAAACTATTACCAAAGTTAGCATACAGATAACATAACATAACATAACATCTGTCTTCCAAATCCAAGGCAGATGACGGATGAGATGAAAAACGAGGATCTTTGCAAACAACGGATTCAAAGCAACGTAACTTGTATTGGGACGTGTGTGTGCCAGGCCTGGCCGGCGGTGGTCGAAGTTGAAGATGAAGATGAGATGTAGATTTGCCATTTATTTAGCATAGCAAAAAGATTTGAATTCGACACATCTAAAT
The DNA here is from genome assembly GCA_036491905.1 of Folsomia manolachei. Classification (NCBI taxonomy): domain Eukaryota; kingdom Metazoa; phylum Arthropoda; class Collembola; order Entomobryomorpha; family Isotomidae; genus Folsomia; species Folsomia manolachei. The sequence continues at coordinate 1,356 of JAAXNX010002172.1, forward strand.
ACCCGCAGAGCAGAGGGAGACACTATAAACGCAAACTCATTTTAAGTGATGGAATGGAGTGGTTGAGAATGAATATGCATAACTTCTTTACAACCACCATCCACATGTGTAAATGAATATGAATTATGAATTCCGCCTCATCTGCCTGAAATCAATCTTGCACATCGGAAAGAAAACTAAACTGACCAGAGGATACTTGACTTAAACTTCAAGAGAAGGAATGCAATGAGTACATATTATACTGTTCAACTAAGGGGGATAAGATAGAGTCGAGTCGATGAACTTTATATTGCCAACTTCCACTAAACTAACTAAACCAAGCGGTTAAATATGCACAGCACACAAAATACACAATTTATATTTAGTTTAGTCTCTTCCATCTCATCTCATGTCGGTCGCACACATTTTTAGCTTACCAACTAAAACTTACTGAACTAAAACTGTTGTCGTTGAGCTGTGTATTTTAAAAGAATAAAAGAATGGTCAAGTCAACTTATAAAACCAAATGACAACTTCTCACGAGTCCGCTGAAGCGTCAAAGATAACTTCCGGTACTTTTGGGAACAATCCCTCATTCACAGTCAGAGACGACAGAGTCCAATGTAGTTTTCTAACTTGCATTTACTCAAAAAAAGAGTTATAAATTTCATGTAATTCATCTTTTCAGCACCTCAACTTAAGTTTTTCTTAAAAATGTGAAAGAAAAAGTAATCGAATATTTTTATGTCCATTCTCAATGAGGATGTGCACAGTGGGGAGACTGCTGTTGTCTTATTTAACACTTACTTTAGTGTTCTACAATTCCATCTTTTTTTCGTTATGTTCAACTGTCGGCTGTCTACCATCATTATCATTTATTTCACAGTCAGCCCAAGGTATTGTAAAAATGAAGGGAAACCCAGAAATGAAGAGACAATAAACGAACTTTTTCAGGAGTTCGAGCTAAATCCACCATTTGTGTAAGACCTTAATGTTAATTTGAAACAGTAATTTGATGTTTACCAGCCGAAACAAGTAAAATGGGGATGAAATAATAGTTATTTGATGGATGCCTACATGCAAAGGACAATTAATTGAAACAATTCAAAGGGTGGTTATTTAATTCGAATGAAACCTTTATGTAATAATGGTGTCATGCGAGCCATTGTTGACTTTTTGGTTGAAAGACCAGGACAAAACAGCTAGAACGGGTTTGGTTGAGCTCAACAGATTAATTTCTTTTTAGAATGTAACAAAGGTTCAAAAATAAAACCAAGGAGTCAAATCAAACCCTATGAGTGTTGGTTCTGTTACGTATTATATGACTTGTAATGGGATTTGACTTATCAGGAGCCAGCAGTAGACCGTTTGGAAGGAAAGGGTTACCGAGCAAGTCATTCGTCATAAGAACAATATCTGAACAAGCTCTCGTTCGTCTTTACCATCAGTCTGGCGTAACGCATTGTTAGAGCTTACATGGGAGACAGATTTTATTTTGCGGTTGAAAACGGAGATTCAGTTAAACCAGTCTGACCTTCAGTGCTTACTAACTCAAGACCTGTAGGAGACTGTAATATATGATCGAAAGAAGGCAAAACGGTAGTGACATGCCCCTTCTGGGAAATGGAAGGTTTCTCATACCGCTGAGAAAAATGGGATTAAATTGCACGAATGAATCAAAATTTCTACGATTTCATACAACCTCGTAGAATCAAAGAAGACTTTGCCCAGAATTCTATATAGACAAACTGTTCTTTACGCCGTAAAAAAACTTTTGTATTTTGTGGAGTGTGACCCCTGAATTCATGCCTGAATGGACACACCCAACGAACAAATATTACTGATAGTGGGGCATTTTGTCACTTGTTATTCATCATAAAGTCTACACTTCCAAACGAAATGTCGAAGAATGTAAGGAAGACCATATTTAGTTAGAAAATAGAGGAAAACCTTCGTCAGTGTAATATTCACATACATCTGCAAAAAGTGAAGAGTATAATAACCCAAAAATTACAGAATAAATATAAGCCCATTTTGAGACTAGACGATGCGGTCAAATGTCTTTCTCCGATGAGCACAAACTACACGTCCAATTGTGGCTTCTGTCTCACTGATTCGTTTCTCAATCCCAACCAACTTCCGTTCTCTAGTTTTTCTACCTCAAATCTCAAAATAAAATCAAGCCCTTGCTATATTATTCTGTGCAAAACGATGTGCTTGAGCACAATTTTACGAACTACGGATGCAATTGCTTTTTTTACACTCATCATCTTAGTCAGCATGTCACATAATTTGTTGACTCGAAAAAAAAATATTCCCAAGCTCATTTTTTAGGGATTCATCCAACCAACTAGGTGTACATTCAAGGGTAAAAACCTTTTGCTTAAATTTATTTCGTCGTCCGTCGGTGATTTCACACACATGGTCGCATTTCTTCCATCGTTTCAAAGTTACAGCCGTGTCGGTTAAAATTTGAATGCTGCTTAGTTAGAATTAAATGGATAGGACGATGGACAATTTGTCTTGGGATTCGCTAAATGATGAATATTCATATAGATAGCTGTAGATGTGTGATTGTGTTTCTTTCTCTGTGAAAAATGATTATGAGCAAAAACAAAGACGTGGTTTGTCAAATTCGTCTTCACTCGCTGCATGCATTGTCTTAATTTGTTTTCAAGCAAATTTAACCTTACTAAAGACAGTGTAGTCTCGTTGTTTTGCTCATTACTACTTTCATATTCTTATTTGGCCGGATACTGAGAATGTTTCTAGTAGAAAAAAGTCTAGAAATCTTAGAATCGGTAAGTATTCATATTCCTTGAATGGGTGATTAGTATAACTGTCCGCTTTATTCTAGAATTTCTCGGGGTCTTAATTACCGGCAATGTGAGTGTCATTTTTCTTATGATATGCTTGCAATTATTGCAAAATTGTAATCTGGCATATTTCGATGGCCATTAAAACCCAATGCAGCTCAAGTAATATCAGTTTCGATGACTATCTTCTAACAAAATCGTCAACTCAGATTTGGTCGTCTTCTGGACTCATCTTCATTTCAATTTCACTGCTCACACAAAACTGAGGCTGGGACCCTTAGGCGTTGTACTCGTGTGTGCATGTTAGTTAGTGCCATTGCGTTGATTGTAATTGCATTTTGCATCATCAATATTCATTCTTTCTTTCTCTTCACTGCCCCTGCCAACCTGCCTGCATTTGTTTCTTTTAGTTTCCTCACTGGCCAATGACCACTACTGCATTATGTAGATGGATGGACGGATGGACAGACGGAGACAAAAAGATTCTCATTTTCTTTTAACTCCATCACGGTCTTCAATTATTCATTCGGGGGTCAACAAGACGAGATCATCAGCTTCAACCACATCACATCGCTTAGTTAATGCGTTTCTCCCCTTGACTTGACTCTTCGGCAATTGTATAATTAGTTTTTTATGACTCAACTCTGCATGAAGAAGGATTCCAAGGAACAAACAAATGACCGTACAATGTCTGCAGTGCTGTCTGCGACCAATTCAACCCTCAGATAAAGCCAACTCACATAAAATAAACTTTCGAGTCAAGTGCGAGTAATTGTGTATTAATTTGAATTTTTTGGCTTTGCTTTGTCCTTATAGATTTGCAAAAACGGCAGTTACAAAACTCTACGACATGATTGGAGCCAATCGCTTCTGATCCATTCACGACATTTTAGACACAACTATAGTTTAGTGACTTTGTCCTTAAAAGGAAAGGCTGGCAAAAAATACTACTGTTCTGGACTAATTAGCCGTTGAGCAGTACAGTACAGTACAGGAATTCCTTAATATTATGCTACCTTCTCTACATTTCTATACCTCCAGGCAAAAAAATTGTAAACTTTTTAAACGTAATACATTATAGAACTCCTACTCATCCTATCCTATCTTCGCCAATGAAGTAAATCGTTTAAAACTCGCTTTTCCAATTGCATTTTTCTTTTAAGTCGTATATTACTACACATAAGTTTTGAATACAAACTGAGGTAGCAAATCTCGTAATAGATTACTAACTGGAGTAAAAACGAGGATTATCAGTGTGAAAGAGGTGTTGGATGCACGAAAGAGAGGAAAAAACGCACATTCACCAGGTAAATCAGTGAAGCAGAGATGAGATGAGGTTGGATAATTAGAGAGAGGTAAATAAAAAGTTTGTGACTTTTCCCAACCAGATTACGCTGAATTCTATTTAATTCCATACAGATCAAAATACATCACAATACTGGTTTTCTACGCTGGTACATTAGTACCAGCCAGTAGCCCAGTCATTTCAACTCGGCTCAATTCATGGGATAATGGAGTTTGAGGTGTCCATTCTAAAATAACATTTCATTTCGTCCAACATATGTTGCTTGGATCAGCTCATCCATCCACCTTCTTCTCTGCTTTCATTAATCATAATTTTCTCTGGCGATTGCTACTTTACAATCAACCATCAACCTGCCTTGGTTGCAGCCTTCTGACACAACTTACTATGTTATGTGGATGAGTTCTTTCGGCAAAGGAGAAAAAAAATCCAAAATCTCAGTCCTCACAAACACTCTTTCAGAGAAGAATAGTCTTATCAAATTGGATGGCCATACTATTCATCCTTTTTGATGAATAGTCTTTTCCCATTTTATTCTTAGGACAAGAACCGAACGGAGCTTAAGTATGACTTAAGGGTGGCAATTATTGCAGACTGTTGCTTTATACTTTTTATCTATCAACTAAAAATTCCTCTCTCATGGATGGATGGATTTATTTCTGTCCGTCAAGTTTTAGTCAACCTCGGTGGATTCGACACAAAAGTCAAAGCCTTGTTACTCACTACACTTGAATAGGGAGTAATTCACGGCACCATTGATTGTGTGTGCATATGTCTGGAAGGTAACATTAATTTGGAAGGTTATAACATTGACATAACCAGCGGACAGAACTGCGACCGAATTGAAATTAAAAAATTCAAATATTCTATGTACGAATGTGAGACGCTGTTAATAAAAAAAGCGACTCACTCTACCACATCTTTGATCTGTGCATGGTATGCTGTGTTATAATTAACGAGTCATAAACTTAATGAAAAGTTGCTACTGTATTAATTGCGTTCTACCTGTGCCAGTAAGGGTGCTAATGGATGAAGCATCCGAAGATCTCATGGATTGTGGACTGTCTGCTTCCTCATCTCTGCGGACACTCACACTCAAAATTAACTCATTCCTTTCTTCGCCGTCTTCTTCAGTGGAGCCTTCAATTAAGACTCCTCTCCCGTTGGGTGTGATGTTTGAAGTTATCCTTCGACACCCGAAGTTCCACTCTGGGGACGATCTTGATGAAAAGTCTGTCTCACCCGTTTCCGAATCCAATTCACCTCGATCTCGGAAATGGCTACATAACATGAGAAGAAAGAGATGTTATTTATCGGTCCACAAGCATATTAGTTTGAGCTAGTTGTAAAACGTCATTTGTGACTCATATCATGGCATTTACTGATTCCCAAGTCTAATAGAAATACGCACCTTGAAGAAGACCCTGTGGCAGTCTGATTGTGGTTCCAACTTGCCCCAAGTCCACTTTTATTGAATTTTCTATCTTTGTGGGTGGATGAGTGACCCTTAATTTCATTACTGTAACCCTGAAACAAATTTTTGACAGATATTGCGACATCATACAAAAATGTATTTGTTTAATGTAAAAGCGACCAGGAGGGAGTTATGTCCCTGAGTTGCTTCCTGCGGTGAAAGTTCGCTGAACGGGATGGCATGTATGAATTCATATTATATTGTGAAACACTAAAACAAAATATCCAAAGGATATTTCCCATCACAATTCGGCACGGTGATGAAATAATTTACGCGTACATCGTGCATGGAGGAAGAATCATGATTGCTAATGCCCGCAACGCCACGCTTCATCTCATCCGCATTCATTTCGAATCGAACATAAACATTCATTGAATCAACATTTTGCATGAACACTCATCGCACTACATCAAAAACGGGTGCAATGAAATTGGATTGAGAAGCACCGATGCCATGTAGATGAGATGCAAAACCTAAATAAGCCACCATCCAACACGGTATATCATATCTGAAAGGGTTGATTTTCTCTGAGCGGAGATGGGCGATAGTGTAAAACAGAGCTTATCTGTTTCTAAAATTTGACAAGTGGCTGGGCAAAAAAAGTGACGGCAAGAGTTTTAAGAGAAAAAGTTGTGATAAAGAATAAAGGATATGTGTGTCCTGCATTGTAGGGTGTACCTCAAGGGCAAAAGATTATTAATCATGATCTGGTCGGTCGTTGTGTATGGTTGGACTCCTCTATTGTATTGTGTAGACGTTATATGAGTGACTACCTGTATTTAATTATTTCTCTATTGTTAAATCTCATTCTCCGCCGCCAACCAAGCTATACTATCACGACGAAAGAAATGACGACGGATTGAAGCCCTGTGGCTCTCAAATCATTTTGACCATGGAACTACTAAACAAAAGAACGGAAGGTGAAAGGGTCACTTATTCTGTTTTAATGTAATTTCTTTGATGAAGCAACAGCCATCAGCTCCTTTGGTGATGTTGAAGTTGAATGGTAGAGATGCAGCGGGTATATAGAGCAACGAAATAACAATTTCACCATGCTTGACTGTGAGGATTGCTGCTGTTGCTCATTTTTTGTCTAATAATTCTCCTTTTTAGTAAAGTCAGGTTTGCGTTTGAGGCTACTATCATCTCAGCTTCCACAACAATCAAGAATCAAAAGTCACAACAATGAAATGAAGAAAGAGAGAAAGAAAGCGTCTTAACACAACTCAACTCGTGCACATCATAAGCAACCATCACGACTTGAAATAAATGCGATGGGGATGTGAGGAGATTCCTGGGGACGTGTAATTACGGCAATCAGTTCTAATTATTTATTCTGGTGCGCATTAATTCCGATTGTGATGAGGTGAATTTTGTTTCCATTTGGATTTGCCGACTTGCAACACATCTCGAATATAAAATAGCCAAGTAGGCGGCGAGGAGTATGGTTTGATGATGATGACCTTTTAAATATGCATGTTTATTGTAAGAATTCAATCTAAATGAAAGCAAGCAGATTACGAATGTGAAAATCTGGAATATTTTCTTATAACATTAAACAAAATAAAATTAACTTGAATTGAAACTTTCTTGTATTTTGCTTATATATGTAATCAAGGGTCAAGTCGTACAATGTAATATTGAAGAGTGCATCATGAATGAGTGATAGCCAATGAACAGATATTAAAATAAACATTCAGAATGTTCAAGAACCGGTTTTAGTTTTCCTTCATTCATTCATAACCAGATCAAATGGACTGAAGGTATCATAAAGTCGGACATACTACAAAATACTACAAACTTCGAGACCATTGACTGGGAGACCTTATTAACTTGTTACTATAAACCAGTTTTTAGGCGAATGATGAAAGGCAAAAGTTATAGTAAAAGTAATAAATACTGCTTGCGGGGTTACATGATTCAAAATTACGTAACCTCATGAAAGAAACTTTTTCGTCAGTGTGTCAATTCTATGGATGTACGTTTAAAAGTTTAATTGGAGAGATGTGGATTTGGGGAAGGAATGATAATATGTGTTTGACACTTCCAGATTATTTAACTTTTACTTACCTCATGAAATCCATCAACAAAATAGTTTCCAGCCTCAGATGGTGAAGGAAACTGAGATTGTTGATCAAAGGAAAACTGACCCATTTTGATGGAGCTTGCAGTTCCAGTTCCGCATTCACAAAGAGGGGAGTGGACGCAAAGGATTCCTTTGTTAATCAAAAGTTTTATACTTTTTCCATTGTGTCGAATCGAGCGTTTCCAGCTAAATTTACCAATTAAATTTTTAAACAGAATTGTATGAAATGAAATGTTGACGGTTTGTGATTAACGTACTCCTTTGCGGTTTCTCTGCCACTTATGAATTGGAATTCGTTGGGAGTTAGCCAGTAGGCATTTTTGAATAGGATGCAGGGCCCTTTTGAGCCTTGGCAGAGTTTTGATAGAAACATCAAAGCTTGATTTCGTCCACATTCAATGGGCAAAATAATTTGTTGAAATTTTGAGTCCTTCCACAAAATGGGGTTAATGTAGTGTTCTTTACTGGACTTTACAAAGGCTGGACTCAGTATTGGTGAATGGAATGGGGATGACGAGTGATACTGATGAGTGTGGTTAAATAAGGAATGGGATGAGTAGGAATCATAATGATAAGGTCTAATCATTCCTGGCGATTCCTCACGTAGAGTATCACTGTGTTGAAGTTGTGTCGATTGTCTTATTTCAGAAAAATTATTAATATCCGTCGCATGATGATCTTCCTGATCTTGCAGATTTGGTGAGTGGGGTTCTGATGGAGATTGAGGACTGTAAGAAATCTGATCGGGTTTAGGTTTTTCTGCGATTTCTACTTTACTCGGAAGGTGCAACATGTTTGACACCGATTGTAAAGTTAGCGTCATGTTGGCGTTTAAACTTTAACGGGGTATTTTTATTGTTTTAGAGTAACTTCTAACTTGTGAACTGAAAGTAAAACACTTTTAATTTTAATGAATTTTAAATAAAATTTCTTAAAAAATTCGAATAAAAAAAGATTCTTAAAAAAGCGACGTTTTAGCGTCTTTAAAATTGGCCGTCTTTCAGGACCGACCGACAATCAAAAATTGATACAAAATCGAAAACTGGTCGTCGGGTAAGTAAATAGCTTGTGATGGTTCATCAATTTCCATTTTAGAGCAAAGATCAATGCGGTGCATTGAGTCACTGAACAAGAACCCATATTTTGACATCGATGAGTGCCTTTCATCTATTTTGAATAAAGTTGATATAGTTTGCCCCCGTATATCAATGATTGGGTAGTTGTTAGCATAATAACACTGTTACCTGCCCATCAACGTGACAACTTATGGTCGACAACTACTGTGTGAGATCAGTTTCATGAAAATTTCGAAAATTAAAGCCACTTTCATTTTACGGAAAACGAAGCGTAATCAACCAGAACCTATGCAAATCGTTTTACTGATTAGTAGCCAAAAAGTCAAGCTACGTTATATAAATAAAGTGTAACTTGGATAAGTTGGATGTCGAGTTTAGTAAACGAAAGTAAAAGTGTATTAAGTGATCGATTAACAGAGAAAGCGGAGTGATTTGTCATCACTCATCAGTATTACGTTACGCTTCGACATAGTCAAGCTTGGATAAGTAGAATAGATCGAGTGGATAAGCATCAAGAATATCCCATGACGTAACTGCATGAGCAAATCATGACTAAATAATAGTGCCTTCGACTTCCGATTAAGACAACAGCAACAGCACCAAAACAAAGTCATTAACTTTCTTATACCTTACGTCATACTGTATTTCTAACTCTGAAAAACTTTCAATCCTTTTAGCATTGGCATGCATGGCTTTAAATTTCGAAGGTAAAAGTGCGTTTCAAAATTTGAAAGATTTCTTAAATCTTACATTAATCCTCTCGCAATAGATCATTCACCCTGACAGATGACTTTGACTTTGGGTAAACCACATCGAAACTGATTGAGAAAAGTTTAAATTAAAGTCAGTTGGGTCCCCCAACCGAGGGATTCCTCAATATATGCAGAAGATGATGATGCACAAGTAACAGCAAGGCGAGGTACCGTCAAATTGAAATTATCTCAACCTGTATCTGAGTAATCTTCTTGATACAAAACTACGTGGAATCTGAGTTGTGACATTCCAAACAAATTATACCATTTGACTCATATTTACTCAAAAAAGATGACAATGGGATTTCTCTGTCGCTTCTAAGCTTCATAGGCTAACACTTTGCATACTTTAAATTAAGTGGATGGTGAGAGATGCATTAAGGACGACGGAACGAGATGAAAAAGATAATAAAAAGTTCGACAGTCCGACTGCTGGCTAAGATTTACCTTACGGAGGTACATTAAAGTGAAATGGTTTAATTGGAATGGTTTGAGGCGATGATGACATTTCTTTCTGTTTTGAATGCTCTTGTCGAACGACGTTGCCTTGTACCATTCTCGTATACATTGGAGCGGACCTTCCTTTTTATTTCAAACCGGAGGAGAAATATTAACGTATATAAATATTATCAGTATGCACGACTCAAAACATTATATTCCTGTGAAAACTTTTTCATCTTTTCTAAAAATTTACAGATTTATAACAAGCTAAGTAAATTAGGAGTTAAGTGCAAAAATGAGACAAATAATATATTTAATTGAAATTCTGCGTGGTCTACTTCCAGTTTCAAGCTATACATTAGTCGGGCTTCCTCAACTTGCCCGGTTAAGCTATTGTTTAATAAAACGCCTGTCACATGAATCCGAATCGAGATATATTGGCTCTTGTAGAAAATTTTCCTTGAGCTACTAGTAATCGCGATAGGCTTGACCCGGGGTACTGGTGTTTTTGTGATAAAGCTGAAGTTATAACTTAATGCTGGCGTTCTTTGAGCTCACCCAGGTTCAAATACTTTAGATTTAGCCTGACCGTGAATCTCATCATCTCTTTTCTTCAGACTATAGCTGACAGAGAGGTGAAAGAAAATCCAGGCGACGACAAGTTGCGTCCAACGTCGTGACGAAAATTGTGATTTTTTGTAAGTCTATCCCATTCTATCGTTGATGAGATGAGACACCAAGAGAAAGAGGATGAAGACCAGCACGCTCAGCTCATTTTTTTGGTCGGGTAGCCGTTCCTTTTCATTATCATTAGCAGAGGACCAATAATAATGAATTATTTTGTCCTGAAAATAAGAAGACAGCTTTGTAAAGTGAAATTATAATTCCACCTCTCTTTATGTGGGACCCTATACATTCCCATCTTTTTAATGGTAAGGAAAGTTATATACCGAGATAGATCTAGTCGGGAAAAGATGAGTGGAGGAGGGGCGATGACTAGTGAAATTTCATCCATTTTCATAAGATTCTGACTCTGATGAAAATCACATTTATTATTTATCTCATCCTTCAAATTCGACTCTTATTATTCCTTTTATTACATTTCCTATTAAAAGTTCGTACCATAGCCAAAAGGAACCTTAGCATTGGTATCAAGATTCATGTATATACAGTCAGTCAGTCGTGATTAAGATCTTTGAGACTGATAGCTTAATCTCTTTCATAATTCGGTTTGCCTGGATTGAGTTGAAATCGTCGTCGTCACTTCCATTGAAGGAGTTATCCACCCAACAACATTCTTGAGGTTCAAAACTAAAATCATACCATGTCACTCAAATTATAGGATTGCGGACAGAAAAGCGAGCTATTGACCGTCTGTCTGTCTGTCCCTATTTTACCATTGCAAATTGGATTTTGAAATTCTTTTCACTACATGTTTCATGGATAGTTCAACTAATTACGGAATTATTAATAAGGGAAATAAGATAAGGATACATGTACTTCAGGGTCAACTATCATATTTTCAGATGGGTTATGATATCTGCATAACGAAAACATGCTCCGAAAAACATTTCTCACATTCCCATCTCATCCAAACATCATGTTCACAATTATTACGAAAACTTGATGAAAACACAGATTGAGATGGGAACAAAATGAGACGAATATTGACGAATTATGTCAATTGGTTTGAGAAATCTGGCAGCCAGCTCCCTCTGCCAATCCTTTCTCAAGGTTGAAGTGGAGGAAGGGAAATTCAAAATTAATAACAAATTTTCGAAATTATTAGTTTTTTGTCAGAGGTCAGAAGGAAGGACGTGAGCTCAACTAGTTGGTTTGACTAACTCTCCTCTCTCCGTGAGAAGAGTTGGTGGACTTTCTATGTTAATAATCAGTAGGTTACCTCACGGCTGACTCGGTGCACAGTGCATCGAGAGGGGACATCCAACTACTCATCCAACCAACTAAGTAAAGCAAAGTAAAGTAAAGGAAAAGAAGTTGGTTGGGTGGTTGGGTGGATAGATAACGAAGTAGCGTTACTTGCTAATGGCTTCAGCCTACTTATGTGATGACATTGTCCGCCTGTCCGTCTGGATCGCTGTAACTTTTAAACGGCTTGACATTTCAAAAATTTGACTTCAGATATGTAACACTTGTGTCTTATGCATCTTATTTGAATATAGCGTATGCATATTTTCCAAAAGGTATATATGTACGTAAATAATGAAACGATGCAAAATAAAATTAGTCCGCCTGTCCGTCTGGATCGCTGTAACTTTTAAACGGCTTGACATTTTAAAAATTTGACTTCAGATATGTAACACTTGTGTCTTATGCATCTTATTTGAATATAGCGTATGCATATTTATACATTCAAATATGCCTAAATTTTTCGGATATTTTCCAAAAGGTATATATGTACGTAAATAATGAAACGATGTAAAATAAAAAAATGAATGACAATGAGTGGAATTCTTTAAACTTTCATATGTACATTAATTTATTTCTCAATCATGGCCTTATTCCAGATCTTTAGGAATAATATTTTAGGAATATATTTATAATATATTTTACTCCACGATTTACAATTGCAACTTACTAATTCCAAATAAAATCTCTTTCTTTCTTGAAAAATACGTCTAAAAAATTATGCCAGTCACAACATTTAATAAAACAAATTAAAAAATATTTCTCTCACAGCATTCCTTACTTTTAGAAATAATACCATTTTCATTTCATGGAAGCAGCATGTAAATGTGTTCGTGAATGGAGCTCCAGCCGTCGTTCCCCAAAATCTCCAGTCGACTGTTCCAGCAGTATTGTCTGTGGAAAATGAATTTGCAAATAACAAGCAAAAATGTCGTGGGAATAATGCTTTGTATGAGCTTCCCTGAAGATGTGTTGAAATCTAGGCTGTATCCAGGCTTGCCTGACATGAACTAAATTACTACCATAATTGCTTGGCAATAATGCTTCAGTCAGTGCCTTGAAATGATCACTTATTGCTCAAATGAATTTTCCAAAAGTGCTTTATAGCTTGCTGAAGTGAATTCCGTAAATGGAATTTTTAATAAATTTAAATCATTGCTGTTTGTGTGAGA
>JAAXNX010002173.1:0-14382 GCA_036491905.1 Folsomia manolachei
TCTACTCAACCATTCATCCTGTCTCATTTTATTCTTTGCTTCCTTTTCTCCAATTCAACTTCATTCTTCTTAATTCCTTCGAACTTGTTCGGACGAAGGACGACGGAATTATACAAGTTACTCATTCTGCTCACAGTGTTGTAGTCCAAATGTGCTTTGTCTTGGTGAAAATATCCATGAAGCAGTTGCATTCTCGTCATGAATGAAATTGTGAATGAGGAATCTTTGCAATTTGTTTGCTCTATTGTTTTTGTTTGCAAACTAAAGTTTAGACAAAGTTTGTTGAGTATTTCCGTTAAAAGTTGCAGCCGTATTTTGAAAAGATAAGATTTGTGCTGGATTGAATTTAATCTTGATCTGAGTTTAGAGAAGATTCGCATTAAATACAATTCTAGCTTATACATCATATTCCACGACTCTTCAAAATTATAAATAGAGAAAGTACATGTAGACAGGTAGTTGTACTTAATAAGTGAAAGACTTTAAAACTTACGGAAATTGTGATTTGTAGGTAATAAATACGACTTCATTTTGGCCAAAGCAGGTTAATGTATACTTAGAATTTGGAATATTTGGACTATGATTCTTTAATTGAAGTCAATGTTTGTAGTTTCTCTTGTTTCGGACAATGCTGGTCTCCCAAGCTAACATTCGTCAACTGTTCCAAAATATTTGTGAAAGACTATTGACACATTTAATCTACCTTCTTTCTCCCTTCGTGTCCTCAGGATTTAGAGCACAAATGATGTACTACCTGGCATTACGCCTATTTGAAATGAAGAAAAAAAGAAGCAAAAGAAGTTTTGTTGTAGAAAAGATCAAACGATTGTTCTTCTGATTCGATTTTGTGTTGGCTTTTAGAGATTTGTGTGCATTTCTATACCTATTGATGTTTTTTGTCCCACACATCACAAATACAACGGGACTTGTCCTAAATATACTGGCACTGAACACGTATGACTGGTCCATTCACGGGTCTACTACATTAGCCAGCTACAGTAATGTAGACTAAACAAACAAGAGGTGGAAGTTATTAAAAATAAGAATATCCCTGCAATGCTTCGGCGTTTTTTTGCTACAGATATTTGCTACAGATATTTGTTACTAAAACCCATTACTAAATTATGACTAATGAAACGCACGACAATGTACAAGTGATGCATGACACTATTGATTTCCTCTTTAGGTCAATTGGAATGGATGTTGAACAATAGATTTGGAAAATTGGAAGCAACGAAAGACTGCAATACGTTATAATAAATAAATAAAACAGTCAAACAAAAAAATATAAACTACGTAATAAAATAATTTAAAGCCGTTAGCAAGCTCTTTCATGCCTAACCCTTCAGCGAAATATGTATAGGTGGGGGTTTCTTAAAGAAAGTCAGATTACGGATGGCATTGTCATATGTGGTTATAACTGTTGTGTGTCAAACGTATTTTCACTTGGATGCCCAGATTGTAACATTTTTGACCAAGTGAAAGGTCTCAATTGAAAATCCCCTGCTAGATGCCTGCCGTATTATTTGCAGCTTTTTTCTATGTTTTTGATCGGACGGAGCCAATTTTGTTTCTAGAGTTTAGTTGTCCGCCCGATGAGGAACTCAATGGAATGTGACTGATGCCAAAGAAGAAGAAAAAGGTGAATCCAGTTGAATTCAATTCCACACTTTATTTTCAAAGTGATAGGCTTAAATTTGGGCTCTACTGAGGTTTACACTGTACACCCCACCAATATTTTCTTCTTCTTGACCAACCAGGCTCTCCCTGTCACCTACATAACATTTTCATTTCGAGTGGGACAAAAACTTCCATTCAATCAGTTGTTATTTCCTTTTCTTCAAAAGCCAAACCTCCAATTTTGATCCAAAACTAGGTCAGCGATCCCCTCGCTTTATTGGTTTGTTGATATGTGAGATCATTAAAAAGCCACAGATGTAACGTGGAAATTTAATGTAGACATTGATCTAGATATTGATCTCTGCTGTATCTTCCCCTTTCAAAATCCAATTTCATGTAATTAAATAGTAAATGCCTCGAAATAAGATTATAATGGGACCATTATGAAATGATTTCAGAACTTTTAAATGTCATGTACTATTTTGCAAAAATTGTTAAAATGAATAAAGTACACAGATTTTTCATTCAACGTTCTGACATATTCTGCTATTACTAGTGTTCACATGTGAATATCCATTTGAATTTTGAAGGTGAGTTCTAGAAACCACCACAAAATCCAAGGGTGTTGCTGCAGGATATTTTAGATAGCCTATCCACGGTTTCGCATACGATTTCCATACTGCCATTCCATTTGGTGTTCTATTGCACCGTGCATTATGCTAGAATCTGCATGAAACTTAACGTGGCGCCTGTATTTGCTTTAGGAATACAATATACAATACTTTGCAAGAATAACGCAACGTTATCCAGATTGGGACAGCATAGTGAAAGTTTAACACTTTCACTGACTCAAAGCAAAAGGAAATTCTTGCATATTTACCCATACATACGATGTACGAACTCACTTTATTTCACTCCACAACGAGACGGACGGCTGTTGGAATGGAATTGTGACGGAAGATCCAACAAACCCAAAACCTTTAGCATGAATCCGATATGAAACAAGTCTCCCATATCCTTGAAATGGGTTACTCTGCTTATTTCTGAGGTTAAGGAGAGAGAAAGTCCCGTGTTTCAGACCACTCGACCAGTGAGCAAGGAAGGGAACGCTACTCGCTCGTCTGACTTCCTTTTCCATTCCAAAGCTTGAAAACTTGACACTACGCTAACCCTTTACGGCTTCACTGTGAACAATAAGTTGCTACAAGCTAGCTGTAAATTGTGCTGGAGTTGAGGATGAGAAACTTAATTTTTTACTTCAAAATTTAAATTGGTGAAATTCTAGTTTGTCAAAGTGGTAGAAATCCTATTCATATAAAAATACAAAAGTTGTAACTTTTTGGTACGGAGTAAATACATAAATTTAACATTGTTAACATTGAGGATGTGACAGTTTATTATATTCCGACAAAAGTAAGTTTGTTAAAATTTTTGAAAGGAGAAGCTATTGTGACTATGTTGTGAAGCTATATTGTGTAATTTTTATGTTGTAAAATAAAACTCTAAACCAGTACAAAACGGTCGGGCATCATCTCCCACTATCTCTTCCTTGTTTTATAAAGGATTTCAAATCAGATTTGCCAACAATTCCAAATGAAAGTTGTGGAAATTGTGTTTTGTTAGAAATTACACAAGTATTTGAATACAATCATTCCGGGACTTGTTTGTTATTCGTTTCCAGCCAGCAAGTTTCAGCGAGAAAATTTATTTGGTAGAGTTGGTTGTATCATAGAAGATATCTTTGACTAATAAATCATAGTTGGAAGTGAAAGTAGATTTAGCTAATAAATAAACGGTGTTGGCTGTTGATGATAAGTAAGTAAGCAGTGCTGTGGTAGAATAGGAAAGTAGATGAAACACCAATTAATTACTTGTAGAACACCGCTGGGAAATAAGCTAACTGTGTGGAGTCAGTCTGTCCATCCAGCCAACCAAATAATGTTTTCTGTGGAAGGATTCCATCTAAATTACACAACCGTAAGTTGCTTAACTAAATTCAAATTCAAGTTGGCGAGTACCCAGACTGTCTAACTAGCTGCACATTTTTAGTAATTCTGGGTGAATGAACAGAAGTTAGGTCCATTTATTCTATGGTGAATGAATATCAGTATTAAAATGTAAATATGTAAAGCTGTCTTAGATTTCAAATGAAGTGTAAAACGTATCCAAGCAGTTTATAATGTTCCCAGGACTTAATTTGAACCATTTTCTTCAATCGGCCAATTGTTGGTACACAGAAACGTGCAGGCATGAGTTAGAAAAGACTTGTACTTTTATCAACTCTGTTTCGATTTCCACGTACATTCACAACTGTAGTGAAGTTGCAATCATTAGTAAAAGTGTGGTTTGTTTTCTCCAAGGAATTGTTGTCTTTGATAGACACGGTTTGCTTTGGAGAGAGCAGGAAATTCTATTTCCATTAGGGCAGGGTTGGATTGGTGCAGTTCTCGAACTCGCAACAAATATTGGAACCCACACGTTAGGTCAGAAGGTTGAAACGCAAGTAATAGATTGAACATACGTGAGGAAGAATACAAATACTCTTTAGTCCTTGTCGTGTCTTCTGTAAACCAAACCAGCCACAAAACAATGGAGCTAAACTCAAACTTTGAAAATAGTGGAATACGATCCTTCCTTGTGAGTCTGCAGTAGAAGAAAATAGCTTCACAACACTTTTTTCTTTGTTTCCCATAAATAGGTAGTTTCCTGTGAGTGTGGGAGAAAGAAAAGAAATGTGTCTTGCTAGTTTTGATATCGAATCAGGCCAGACCAGTCTTGTTTGTTGTTCGATTTAGAAGGGCAAGGAAATTGAGGACCAATTGCATTTGGTTTGGTCTTTCCTGCTTTCTTAACCTCATCATTAAAATTGTCCTCGGGTTTTTCTAATTTATGTACTGCTACATTCTGCACTGAAGCAATACTCACAATGATGTAAGTATTGATGACATTTGGCAGGAATTCTGCGATGTGTTGTAAAAGAAAAGGGAAAGCACAAATACTTTTGTAAGGTGTTTTCCAAGAATGTAGAAATTTTGACTAATTGTTTTTCCAATCATCGCAATGCATTGGTGGTTAATCCTAGTTGGCTTATTGCCTTCAAGGAAGAAAAACATGGATGCGATGGTGTTTGACTTGACTGACAGATATACGAGATTGAACACCGACATAGAGACAAGCTAATATATGAACTAAATGTAAACGTAATGTTAACTTATTAAGGAAGGCCAACTAAATACATAAGCATCAACAGGACAAATCGTAAAAAAATTCTTTTCAGAATCTAGTGCATGTAAAGTTCAGTTTTCTAAAGAGAAAACATGCTCTTACCGATAAACTCGCAAGGGTTTGAAACGATGGTGTTAAAACAGTCTCATTTTTTTGCAGATCAACATATGACCACGTGTAATAAACATTACATGGCATAACCTAACTGAGCTGGTTCCCCATTCTCAAAATTCTTTCTCGAGTCAAAGCAATAAGCAAAGTAAGCGGAATGTCATTCCCTTGGCTGGGCAGCCTGGTTTAAGTAAAAATATGGGAGTCAAGAGAATGTCTAGGAATATTACAACTACTAGAATACTAGTCTGGCTCTTGTCTTTTTTTATCCCAGACTTAGTTGAGTGAAGTATGGATACTCGTTTAAGTGAGTGAGAACGACAGAAAACTAAACTGTTGCCCTTCACACGAGACTAGAAGCAAAGTGTTGAACTTTTTCTTGCATTACTTTCACTCCATTCCAGAAGAAAGGCAAGTTTGGTTCACTTTCTGTGAAAAAGCTTGTTTGGTTCCTACTATTTATTTCGTCCAGCATCCAACCAAGTCAGAAGTAAGTCTTCTCAGAACTCGTTTCTGTCTGATGCAGCCAGAGACTCGTATGTAATGTAGTGAGAGTAGTGGAAGGAAGTCCCCCCACCTAAAACTAACTTGGCTAGCACCAACCATTTCACAAATGAACTCCTTCCCTTCATGCACATTAGTTAACGACTACTTTTTCTGGCTAGACCAATTTGAGGGAAGAGTTGAGCAGGATGGAATTAAGATGACAGGATGCGAAAGTGAATGTCTTTATTATGTCATTACTAAACTATACGACTCTTATATGAGGAGGAACATCCAGGAGTAAGTCAAGCAGGGAAGAAAACTTTATAGTGTTAGTTTAGTTTTTGTTGCTCCAAATTTGGAATGCAGTTCAGTCCTTATTCCACTGCTATACTACAATTAACGAGCTGTAAAACCTTGGGGGAAGCAAGCTGCAAAAATAATTTGACATTTTCATTCTGACGTACAGGATTGTGCACGTTATAAAAAAGTTGTTCAGGATGAAAAGCATTGTGTGGCGCAAATAAAAATGGTTATATACAAATACCGTGAAGATATTTGTAATGTGCTTTGGCCGGATACGACAAAGTCAGTTTATTGTGGCAAAATAACGACATGCATTTCCTTCCTTTACATATTAACTCCAACGAGTTTACATTTACAATGGTGAAAGTAAAAGTTTTCCTTTTTCATGTTATTTCTTTGGCGTCGGTTGCTTAAATGAACCTTGTAAAACTAGATACATACAAGGGCAAAGGGTGAGGAGGAGTGATTAGTTGAATTATGCATACTTTTTCATGCAAATTTTATTTTCCGGAATGAGTTTATTTGTAAAAACTACATCCTCCCTCAGCTATCTGACAATTCTTCCAGGTCCGACTTGCTTTTGCTATGTAAATTACATTAAGTTGCATTTTACACCCAAGCTAATAATTTAAAACGCCGGAATGTCTTCATATTCGTAAAATTCAATTCTTTTTAAGTATTTGTACTTTATATTTTGAAAACTCTTGCTGAAATAAATGTGCCCTTAATATTCCAGAAATTGTCGCCAACGGAAAATAGGACGAACATGTTTTGAACTGCAACACGAATTATTTTTCAAAGACAGCTCATTGGATACTTCGAGAAACCGGAATTTTCCACCCAAAATTGAAAGCTTCTTCTCATTTTTCTTCATCCCCTTCAATCCAACACGCAACAAAGTAAACACGGGAAAAAATAGAGTGAGTGAAGTGGATGTGTGAAGTCGTTTTATATTCTGCAGATTGGATTTGACATGTCGAAGACGGATGATGGACTCGAACTCAAATCCGACTTGAAGCACCAATAGCAAGCAACACAAAGTCTGCATCCGTTTTGTAGAGTGTTTGTGATGTATACAGGAAAATTGAAATGTTTTCCTTTACTCCTGCATTCAACCAAGCTTTAAAAAATGCAGATCTTTCAAAGCAAAGTCACAAATTCAGAAATAAACCATGAACACGAAATAAACCATTATAAACACAACTTGCCGTGGAACAGTTGAATCTTTGTACAAGTTCAGTGTGCCAAAATTATTCAAGAAATCACTAAAAATCCTTGGACATTTATTCCCTATCTCGTTCCCTTTACAGCTTTGTGGAATTTCATGTGCCAAAATAAAATTTGAAATCTCCCCTAAATCCCACATCTACTTGGCATGCAAAATCTGAAAACATGATTGTGCATAAGCCATTTGAATAAATCATACCTTACTTAACTTAACCATAACTCGTGTTGGGAGGAAAATGACAAAATGTGGGGCAAGCAAGTAAATGACAAGATTTACTGAAGAAGGTTAGAATAACACTGATAAATTAATATTCCTCCCAGTGGCTCCCTTTTAGTGCAACTACGTACCCATCTAAGGACGTGTGTAAGAAGAAGAAAGGTCCAAAATTGGCCCACGTTGTTTACTTTCTCTTCCTCCACCTCCTCACTTAACTGATGGGACTGGGACTGACTTTACTTCATGAATGTGATCCAACCCAGATAAAGCCGAGTCTTCAATCAGCGGTGGTGAAAGTGCCAGACGAGACCACGCAGTTTACTCTACTTTCTTATCTCAAGAGACAAGACAAGTGGGAGACGTGAATTGTTTCAAGTTCTGTCAAGAATGACAAGAATTTAACCGCTTCTCCAGTTAGCCAATCAACATTTATCCGACCAACTGCAATATCTACTGGCTTATTTTCGCAAGAAAACAAGAACTCTGCCTGTCTGTATCTACCTGTCTGACACTGAAAAACTGTTTTAATGTGGTGTCCTGTTGCTCAGGTAAATTTTAGGGATTTCAAATGTACAGCAACTTAATTAGTCCTATGGAGCATTTCGCTCGACCACGATAATGGAGGTGGAATATTTGAACCTCCAGGTTATTATTTGTGTCCTCCCACATTCTAAGGTGAATGCTGCAGGATTATTCAACACAAAAGTTTTACTGAAGAGTGACAAGCGTTGAAGAAACACAGCAATTATGCCGTCATCCACATTTCCTTTGGAACTATTGTGCACTAATTTTAGCCAGGACTATTGTGTCAGCTACGACAACTATTAATTTGCGGGTTAGAAGGAACTGGAACAATAATCCAATTCAATTGGAATTAAACCAGTTGGGTATAATTACTGTACTACCTGTTGCTTGATGTTGATACAATTTCAGTTGTAGTTGCTTGCGATAAAATAAAGTGAGCAGTAATAATTACGAGTATTGAAATACTTTTGTAATAATAACAATAGTCATTTTCTCTCAACTCACGTTGGTTGAATTTACTTACATTTTTTATATAGCATATTGACAAAATACTCACAAGTTTCAGTACATAATATAACTTTCTCCACGCCAGAAATTAACACGATGGGTAAACACAAGAGAAAGGAAAGCGCTGAAAATGACAATTGGAATTTAACTGCGAAAACAAAACCACCATTTTGTCCCAACCTGAAACCGACTCGGCGACCTTTTACTTCTGTACAAGTGATGTTTGTGGTTGTTCTGACATATTGTTTTACATTTAATGTAAAGTGGGCGTTTGCTACAGGATCCTCGTCGTCATCATCTCACGTGTCGGTGAGTGTCATTAGTAGCAGTGAGTTTAATAACAGGTTGGACGAAAGTTTACAACAATTGCATCAACACAATGACATCAAACCACAAGAGGACGAGTCCTTTCTCCTGAATGAAATTGACGACGATGTTCAATGTAAGTTTTGTTTAATCTCGCATTTTAATCCTGTCCGTGTTCCATTTTGTCTTGTATCTTGTATAAAATGTTTAGAATCTATAATTTTATTGTCGGCACAACACAACAGACCACAATGTAAATGATTTATGTAAGGTTAAACTAGACCAGCAACTTGCACATATCTGTATATTTGTATTACTTCTTGTACTAGAACAATGATTTCATCTAGCTATTCCATGCACTGTTTTCATGACATTTAAATTGTATGCAATTCGTTCCAGTTTAACTGGAGAAGGTGATGCGATGTAATATTACAGAGTGTTCGTAGGTGCATGTGTATACATACCCCTTCAAGTATCGCTTCAGTATTACTTTTATTACCCGGGGACTTTCTACGACAACTACTCACGATTCCTTTTGTGATCTAAAATGGTTCTTTGACAAAGTAGAGTAGACTGGAGCTGTGTGACATGTTCAGGTTAAAATGTGACATATGATACCCAGCAAATTGTGTTTGTGCAAATACCACCCCAGACAGACCCACCACCAAGCGAGCAATTTGATGGGAAGGGTAAATTCACTGTCTGAATAGTGTGTATTATTCTATGGCATGTTTGTAATCCATACTACATACACACAATTCAATAGGGCACCCCCATTGATACTCTCTGATGTCCTGCTGACTGTCTCCCAATCTATTTACCTTTGTTATCCACTTGGCAATGCAGAATGCAGTACACATTTATCTCCATCATTTTCGGATTCATTCATATTATGTACATATGTATTCTGCCAACTAGGAGAAAGTAATGTAATGTTAAAAGAAAATAATAATCCCTTTTAACTGTGTGTGAATTGAACTTTAATGTTCTTGTTGGTTGGTCATTGAGCTCGCAATAAAAGAAGTGTTTCAACCATATTCACGAATTCTCTATGTTGTTGGGTCTGTGTGGTCTCTACTTTCCGGTGGAAAGGATGATTTAAATTTCAGTTTGAAGTTGTAATGGATGGGTGTATGCAGACAAACTTGTTGTACAGTAAAGGTCGTCCTCTAATGGGAATAATGGATAAATTACTTTCCTGTATTCTCTCTTTGCTACCTCAATCAGAAACTTGTAACGGTGCTGTGCTTATGATCCCACGACGTACTTGTGTGAATGCTTTCTTCTTCTCCCAATGAAAGCAATCCCATAAATTTTCCTCGTTAAGGTTTACATTTGAATTCAGAATGGATGAGTGGAGAACGAACTCCCGCAGTCGGAAAGCATATGCAATTCAGGCATTTCATAGTCTTGCTACTGCTTTATATTCTGTCACGTCATACCGTTTCATTTGCAAGTAACAGTTTTTCATGTGGTGTGGTCGATGCAAGTTGGAATGTACTTTGTTAAGAGGTTAGTTACACTATGTGTCGTAGTCTACAGACAGCCGGGTAAAATTGTAAAGTAGTTTACCACACGATTTTGTCATAATTAATTCATTCTTTTTGATTAGTGTTAGTTGTAGTAGTCGTTTTTTTCCTGAATCAACTACTCTCCGGAATTGAAATGCCTCAGTAAGTATCTACCAAGTAGCTACATAAACTCAGCGTTCCAACAAATCCGAGGGAAAGCGTGAATGCGTGCAATAAATGTTTTGTAAAACTTCTTCAATTTAAGTGTCCGTCCGTTTACAGGGTAACTTAACTCGGACTTTCCCTATCAAACTTTTCAGCTGAAGTATAATTTAACAAAGGGGGAATTACAGTAGCTCAATTTCCCAACAGAGTATTATAATTTTTATGGTGCAGTTTAGTTGCATGTGGGGTGGAAAATCAGAGGTTTATAAAGCTTTTATTAAGTACTTATGATTAAGCTTGATTCCAGTGCATCACCCTTCCCATCCAATATCCAAAACGGAGTTTCCATCATTATTACCGATGGTAATTTAGAATCATATTCTGCAGCCATATATGCACATTTCCGTAGACGCCAGGTTCAGCAGAACTGATATAGAATTCTGATGGAATTTGTCATTGGGGATTTTCATGTGGAAGTAATTAGGCAGGTGATTTAAATTTTAATAATGGTACAGACTCTGTTTTGTTTAAATACTTAACCAGGACTAGACGGAAATTGTCCAGGAGATTGTTCACGATGTATCTGCATTAAACTAAGTAAAAGTACATCAACTCTTTTGGCATGTTTCCTTCCTTCCAGTTATTCGCTTGGGAATTATAAAAATAACTACGCGTAGTTTCCTGACCTGTAAATTCCCCGTCCGGAGGTGCATTAAAATTATTCTTTTAGTAGAAAAATGTTTCATAAATTTTCCTTGTACTTTTGTTACGATATGAAACTTCTGGAAATCGGATAGGATTTTATTAAATTTAAAAAAGACCTGTGTGCCTTTTCACTGACTTTCTGAGTATTGGAATTCCACTCAACTTTCACAAACTACCCAGCCAAGGCAGGCAATGTTCCAAAATAGTGCATGGTTGAGCATGGCATTAGCCTGTGTTAGCAGTAACGACAGGAAAATGAGACCATGGAATCAGTCATGCATGCAGCAAGCTCATTTCGGACTTTTCCATTCAACTACTGATGCTTGCTTGGATCCCATTAATATCACGAACATGAAACTAGGGTGAAAAACTGAATAATCAAACTCAATATCCTAATCGTGTAGGTTGTAGGTGTTGGAACCTGGCATTTTCACTATGGCTGTTGTTCCGACAATAATGAACGAGCTATGGAACACTATGAACAAAAGAACTATTTAAAACTACAATCGTATTGCTTGAAATAGGATTGTTTCCAGCTTCTAAATTACATATTATTTTATAAGTATTTTTAGGGAGTCGATTTTACGTTTACTTCATCAATGATATTGTAAAAGTGCGTTTTATTATGCAATGGGTAAAAAGTTTTCAACAACTTGCCAACAAGAATAAACTCATCACAAAATTAAGCAACTCAATCATTTCCGTGTCACATCATCTTCTTTTACAGCCCCAATTATGCTGCATAGTCTTCATTATATTAATTCAGAACGACATGAAAGAAATTACTGGATGAGGCACTTCATCGAGAACAAGCTCAAACTCAAGTTGAGATTCTCAGCTCTGTCGGCAACTCAACCTCACCCAATTTTTCCAAAACCGCTGAGACGGACAAAATTTGGAATGAAAACCCAATAATTACACTTTAATTACATTCGTTATTGCACAACGCAGCCGGCTTTTAGGTTTATGACGATGGCTAACGATCTTCCACCAGGTTTTGGAACTTTTTTCGGAATGAAACCTGGCCAAGAAGAAGAAGAGCAGATGCATTTTATTGGAAACTCAGATTCGATCGGACTTTGCTGCAGTGCTACTTTGATTCTAATGCTCGTTCGTGAAAATCTTAGCATTATCATCATCATCTTGAAATCTCTTTTGGTTTCTCCTTCTTCTTCCTTTGGTTTTGCTTATGCTGTGCATGGTTGCTCTACCGGTTGATATTTGCGACTTGCTTTCCTTCCTCTTCTTTCTTTCTTTCACCAATCTAACCAATCTTGTGTCCAAATGGTTCACTGAGCATCAAGTAAAGTTTATCCATCCTCAATCTTCTATTCAGTATAAATGAATATTATATTACACCCCGTCTACTTTATTCCATAGGCCATCAGCATCAAACCATCCACCCCTTCACTCACTCACTCTTGTTGGACGAACTCATTTTCTCCAGTCAGGCCAAGATAGACACGGAAAGAATCCAATATCCCAATTTGAAATGAAGCATGAACAAAACCAAGCAAAACAAATGCATCTTAAGTTACGCCTTCCTTCTATTTCTTCCAATTCTTTTGTATTCGAGCTCAG
The DNA here is from genome assembly GCA_036491905.1 of Folsomia manolachei. Taxonomy (NCBI): domain Eukaryota; kingdom Metazoa; phylum Arthropoda; class Collembola; order Entomobryomorpha; family Isotomidae; genus Folsomia; species Folsomia manolachei. The sequence continues at coordinate 12,490 of JAAXNX010002173.1, forward strand.
CTCATCAAGCCTTTTCCCTTCAAGCATCGTTTGAGGCTGAAAAAATGCGTCATTTTCCCAAGAATTTGAGATGAAGATGAATAAAGCACAAAAACTTTCACCCCATCCCCAACAGGATCTGATCTCCTCTCTCTGATTCTCTGTTAGAGTCTCTTATTGTATAACTACTTCTAAATGAGAGTGATGAGTTGATCTGTTCTTAAAATGGATTAGAGTGGAATGGGATGAATGACGGAAAGATGATTCGTGATCTGATTAGGTCATCAATTTTTCATCTGTCACGTTCCCTTAGCTAAAGAGCGCACAGTAATATTTAAAACGTGCAAATAGATAGTAGCGGATTGAGTGACTGAGACGAAATATTAATTATGAGAATCATGATTTTCCTTTTTGCTTTCAGCCAAATACTCATTCTAATTTAACTCAACCCTGATCTTGACAGATGTTTGTTTAATTTAAAGACAAGTCACATATTTCGCTACAACGAATCCAATCTTCGTTGAAATCGAATAAAAATTAAAGTAAAGTTGAGAAATGGATGGCCAGAAAACAGAATAGCACAAATATTGAGCAGAGTGAAACTTAAATTGAAGAAAACAAAAGTTTTGAAATTTACTCTATCTGAGAGAAAGTTTCCTGTCGATGAGATGAGCTGTACGATGGTAAATGCGTTTCTTGTGCTGCAGCTCTGAAGAGAAAGCTCCCTCAATACCAACAGAATAAAGGGAGAAAATCTTGTCTGATGCTTGATGGGATTGGATGATGGCACTTTGTTCAATGTAGAGAAGTTTGGATGCAGTTGAGCTGTACACCAAACACAATCAACAAACTCTTACGCTTCAACTTATTTGTCCAACTTTGTGTTGTACCATCATTTCACACTAATTTCGGTTTCCCAACCCAACCCCTTGTCTCATGCTCAAATTAATTACAGAGCCAGACAGGCCACCACTACTACCACATGCAGTTCGCTGGATACGTGGTTAGTCGTTGGTGGGTAGTGAAAGTCTTGCGTAAGAAGATGCATTTTGGTGAAAGGCATGCTTCATTATCTTTGTAAATGAGAAAACAGTCTGCTTAACACGATGGGGGGAAAACTGCAGCAATATTAAATGTGGAGGAGAAATCACAGTTTGAGAAATGAAATGAATTTGCTATGAAACTTCGTAGGAAGGCGGAATAGAATGAGAAAAGGAGGCGGAGTAGGAAAACGGTAAGACAATTGAATGCTGTACCACTGGATAGAAGTACATCACGATGTAAGTAATCGTAACTTGTTGTTGTGAGACACGTTTTACTCACTAAACCAGCAAAATATTAGGTACTTAATCCAAGTTCAAATCAGTTGAGTGTGAAATCCGCTTGGCCTGTTTTCTGCCGTCAAAATTATTGAAGTTTTGCTAGAAGTGAAAGCACCTAGACGAAAATATTGTTTTTTACTATAACTGCAACAATACTTTTGGGGACCCAAAATTCAGGTTTCTTTATGCAACTTGAGACAATGCATAAAGTCCGTGGTTAGTTAATAATTGGACGGAAGATATTGAGAAAGTAATCATTCAGGAGACCTCATCCACGTTTTTTGTAGGAGAGAAATTACGAACAAACAAACTATTGGCAAGCTTGCAAATAAGACATTCAATCCTGCTGTTGAAGTTACTCCATCCAGTCCAGAATTCATAAAAAATGCGAAAAGTGTAAGAATAAGAAAGAAAACCTTGGGTCTCTTCTGGTTCATTGATGAGATGAACAACTGAAATCTTGAGATTTCTTTCTCTTTTCTCAACGTCTACCAAAGCAGCTTGAGTTTGGATAAGTAGCAAATCAGAGTGTACACACATGTAGGGTACGAAAACCTCAGAAAATAAATATATCCAACTTTCTTCTTCATTA
>JAAXNX010002174.1:0-14381 GCA_036491905.1 Folsomia manolachei
GGAAATAAAAACCAGTTTTTCTACTGCGCTGTGAAGATGACAACAAAACCATGCAATTAAAATATTTTATCAGTTTCATGTACTTTTTATGCAAAGTAGAATTCAAGAAGATTGTCAATTTGCAAAATGAAAAGTCCTGTAAATTTAGCACTCTAAATACAATAACCCACGGGAACCGTATTCTTCATTCGTGGCACTCCAACGGTATAAAATGTAGTTCCGAATGAACTGCGGGACAAGGCAAACGTTCTAATTATCAAAACTCTAATCACTTGCAATGAACTCATTAAATTAAAACGGTACGTTGAGTGATCCATTCAGTGTCAAAAATAATTTTTGCATGATAATAATAATCTGTCTCACAATAACACTGATTTCATCAATCATAATTTGTAGCTTTTGATATTATGATGAACTTCAGTATAAAGGAACAGAACTTGGTCAGCATCAATTGCCCGTGTAAAAAGAAGACATTGGCAAAAGATTGCTTCACATAACACTAAAGCAAACAAATGTGACATAAGAAAAACTTTTCTTATTTATCCAGCACCCACGTTTTAGTAAACTTAATGGAACTGTGTTTGTATTTAGCATCATGCTTGAGTATGCATGACGAGGATTAGTCGTGCACAACCAAATGGGTAAGATACAGCTCTCTTAATACGTGGGATGTCTCACACGTATTAAGTAGTTTGAACAAAATACGGATGGAAATTTGTTAAATAAGCACAAGTACAAAGATATATTCAAGACTACTGCCTCACATATGCATGACAAAAAAATGTCAAGACATGTTTATGGCTTACTTGACATTGCAAACTCGTAAATTGTTTGGAATTAGTTTCCATTCCGCACACATTACTTTATACGTTGCTTCTTTATCTCGAAATTTTTACAGTGCTCCAACTAAATTAATGTTTGTAATAAAATTAGGCTGCTCGTATGAATGCCGTCTAATCCGTAATGTAATTTTATGCCGTAGTACTAGCTCAGGAAATCCAAAACTTATTTTTGTAAGTAAAGTCCAGATGTTAGGGATATGTAAAATTCGGCATATTAATTACCTAATTATCGTTATCAATCCCTTGTGCCTCTTCTCATTAACATGATACTTCCATTATCGAAATAAAACAACTTTGAATGTAGCCATTACGCAACCATAGACTGAAAGGTTGAGTGAAACCAGTTTTATCTCATGGTAAAAGTGGCAGATCAAACATTCCAGAGAACATAAACTAAAGCAAACACTTAGGCATATAACTTCTTATAGTAATACATATTTGTATATGCAAACTTTTTTTATCGGGAAACCTTCACTCAGACAGAATTAGAATTTATGGGTATCCAAAGTCTCTAGACGACAAGCATTTTACCATACTGACTACCACTTTACTATTCGCAGTGGTTCAGTGAGTGTGAACTCTGTTAATGTAAAACTTCAATTTAGCCCAGTTAATTTTATTTGTTTAAATAAACAAGTGCTACTAGCTTGCATTAAATATTTCTATTTTTGTATGCACAATTTAATGGAAAACCAGGATTAGAATAAAGCAGATTTTGTACGCATAAAACAAAATCATTTCCACTTGAGATCATGATATAAATTTTGGCCAACTTCAGAGCATTCCATAACGTGTAACTATTTTTTTATGCATTCAAGTATAAAATTTCAAGATAAGTAAAAAATTAATTATCTTTATTTTTATTTAATTCGCAGCTGAGTCCAACTGACAACCTTGAGCGGACCGGAGTCATTCAACGTATGATTACCAAACTTTTTTGGATTTAAAATTTTAGGAAAAATAAATTTTAGGAAAAATAAGCAGAACTAACATAGTTTATGAAGTTATTATTTGCAGAACATGGCGGATTCATGGTGTACTCGACAAAATGAAAAGAACCCTTACAAAATCATTCTTCGGGAACATTCCGCCCAGTCACGGCCAAATAATGGATTTGACACCGCTGAAAAACTGTTACAAACTTGTAGTTTAGTATTGTCTGAGCCATTTGAAAATGACAAGGATATTCCATTCAAACTAAATGATAACTTAGTAACTGGGCTACTCCAAATTTTCCTTGGCGTCTACGAATTTTCCTCGGTGAAGGAAAGCATTGTATTTATTGAGAACAATGAGGATTGTGTGCCGTTAAAAAGCTCTAACATTAATGGTAAGTTTTAAGTTTTAAAATTTGATGAAGTTCGATTTCTGATATTTTGAGATGGTTTTTAGAACGAAGAATTCTTCAAATTGAGCTTCTACAACTTATACAAGCCGCACAAACAGAGACATTCCAACATGCCGTAGAAAGTTGCATGACAGTCATTGAAGAGGAGTGTTCAGATCGAAAAAATTTACTGGGTTTCATCCAAGACCAACTCGGGAGAAAGCTTCAACTAATAATTTTGGACGCTTCCAAGTTTCCATTAAAATTTACCAACGAGCAGCTAACCTCGGATTCGGATGAATTACCAATTATATTTCTCCATCAAGATGACAGCCTCAAACTAATTCTTCACCGAGCATCCATCTTCACTAATGAAGAAGACTACTGGGATGACCTCTTAGCTCAATTAACGGAAAGTCAAGCACTGTTACACTCACTGCAAGCAACTCTGACACAACCAAAGTTCGAGGTGGAGTCCTACGTTGAAACCAAGTTGGAAACAGAACTCCCAGAAATTAAAACCATTTCCGATTTTGCAACTAAAATTGTTCCCACCCAGCCGCAGTTGCAATTTCTTGATCAAATGGTGCTGGAAGAAGGATGGATAAAAAAGAGTGATTCCTACTCCCACGCCGATCTACTCACCCAGCTTAAACGGCTCTATATCGAGAGTCTGAGTGAGGCCTGTAACACACTCTATATGGAACAAGCCAGCACTCAGAGTGAAAACATTGCTGAAATTCAAGCAAAAAAACAGCAGATCGAACAAGAAATAGAGGATGGAAAGTTGGAAATTGCAAGAGCTGAAGCTGAAGTGGCTTCTGCCCGTCAAGCTGCGGCAGATGTGACACAACAAATGACACAAAATGACGACGGAAATGCAGAACTTGATAAAAAATTGGCATCTCTTAAAAACAGGATGGCATTCCTCAAATTTAAATCCGTTTTGTGGAAAATTCTGCCAAAATATGAGGCTGTGGTTGCAGGACTTCCAAAAAAATTGGAGGACATGGACTACATTTCAACCGTTAAATTTATACTGGACAATTATAATTGTGATGACGAAGACTCTGATGGGCTGCTGGGTGCCGTGAACAACACAAAAGAAAATGAGGAAGCCTTGCACGACATTTTGAAAAATCTTCACGCTCCTCCCGTGGTCGTGACGAGGCGGATAGGAAAAGGAAAGAAAATCTTAGAAATCACCGGAAGAAATATGACACTCTCACAAATCCAGGATAAATTCATCACCCATAAAATTAGTGGCATCCGAATAATGAGCACGAGTCAATTATTCATTGATCGCAGCCTACAAAAGGAGCAGTACCACGGGAAAAATGTCTCAATACTCTGTGAAAGGATTGAAGTTAAAGTTCCAGGGTTGGAAATTAATGTTTCCGGTCTAGCCGGGAGTCCATTAGAAGTCCCTCCGAATGCGGATAATGGAAAACAGCAGGGCCGAGACGGCTACGAAGGAAAGGACGGAGAGGCCGGAGAATCCAGCGGAAATGTTTTTATACGCTGCAATAAATTCTTGAATTCCAACTACCTCAAAATTGTTTGCAGTAAGTTTTTATTAAATTGAATTTTGGCTAATTTTTTTATTTACACAACTTGAGGTTCGGTTTGGAATTAGGTAAAGTTTATATAATCTAGAATTACAAATTTGCTTAATTTTCAGACGGTGGAAATGGGGGCCATGGCCAAACTGGGGGCAATGGGCAGAATGGGTCAGACGGTAGCAACGGAGAGGATGGTAAACTGCCAAATGGATGGTTGTGGGGAACATTATCCGCAGTTAAAACATACTTCCGGCAATACCGGATAGAACCAGGAACCCCGGGTAAGCATGGCGAGAAAGGTGGAAACGGAGGAAGGGCTGGATTAGGAGGTGGACACGGACTGCAAGGAAGTATCACTGTGCAATGCTCTACACCAGAAAAAACGACAAAGGAATTCAAGGATGGGATTCAAGGTCAGGATGGCCTCAGTGGAAGAAGTGGCATTGGAGGGACTGGAGGACGACATGGTGTCGACGATGGTGTTGTACATCAAGGTACTTAAAGTTTTAGGAGGACTGTCTAGTTAGCTTAAATAATTTTATGCCGGTCAAACTATTTATAAAAATACGATTGAATACGAGATGAAGTCAATACTCAAATAATCGTGAGATTAGTTCGAAGATTGTAGTCCGGCCAAAATTTCGCCAAGTAGCGGCATGTGAATAATTAGACTTTTAAATTATTTGCCGTACTCGCGTCAAAGGTTCGTCAGTGAGCAAGATCCGCATAGCGACAAACTCTGCGAACTTGGGAATGTAGTTACACATTTCCCAGAAAAAAATGAAATCGCAAATGTATTTCGTTTTAAAATATTAGGCATTTCCGTTGTTACTGTGGAAATTGAATAACATTTTTAATTTTAAACTTTTTATTTGCGAAATGAACTCGTGCTAACAATTTTAGAGTTCGCAGGTTTGCAAAATTAGACGCAATGAGAAATACAACCTTGACGCGAGTACCCGCATTTTTTTGTTAATTTATTTAAATTATCTTTAGATTTTAGAAGATTGTATTGAATATGCTGGATTCCACAAGAACTTTTGCTTTTACAGAAAAGTTAGCTCAAATTTATTCAAACATCCTTCGTACAATTAGGTTTACTTCTTGTTAAATGCCAAAAAAATATGCGCCCATTAATTAATCGTTGAGTTCGTGATGAATTATCCGACTTGAATTTTGATTCAAGTGCCTTTGTTTTTCAATTCAAATGTCGACCATTGTTATGCTAGACTCAAAAATGATTTTCACAAACATGTTCTCTGTTTAGGTTCATGGTGTCCCTTATTTGACGGCAGGACGTGGGGCAAGGGCAAATTGTCCACTAAAGTGTACAACCGCTGGTATGGATTTGCGGGGTATGAACTGATTTTCCTCCAGACGGAAGCAGAAGTTAGGAAAAGTCGCGCAACAAATGGAAACAAAGGTCAAAACGGAGAAAAAGCGGAAGATCGCGAGGACTCGCGAAACATGCCGGCCACCAAGACACCAATTAATACCGAGGAAGTCCTAACAAAGTATATGGAACTCATGTCCCTAAACAGCGACAACAGCGTGGACCTTGAAGTGCAAAATGCTCAACGGGAAGGACTCGAGATTGAGGCCAGTAGCCGAGATAAAACAAAAGAAAAAGGTCACTTACAGGAAAAATTAGAAGAGTATCAACTTTCCCAACGCGAGTCAAAAGACCGTCAAGAGGGCTTTGAAGCGGCGGTGAAGGCACAAAATAAGGACTTGGAAAACGAAGTTGCTTCCTTGAATTTAGCCAAGGCGACACTTCACAACACCCTTAACGAGAAGAAGAAAGTAATGGAAATTGTGAATGACTCAAAATCTGCCATGACCCTACAAAGCCTGCAACAAATTCAACAGCAGACCCAACAAGCTACCGTATTGCGGCAATATGACGGCTCTAATTCTTCCAAAAAAGCACCTCCACCAAAAGCTATAACTAATTCTGGACCATCTTACTCCAAGCCTGGTGTGGAATCCAAATCTGAGCCCAGTTTCAAAGATTTTGGACTATCAATCGAGACTATAATCGTGATAGAGAAAAACGAAATTTTGATACAAAATTTGAAAAAACTTTCCACAATTGGAGACAATTTTATGAAAGCGATGTTCACTCGTTCTCCCAATTTAAGGTTGCTTCCCATTCTGCAAAAATTTGAGGATTCAAGTAATAAATTTAAGGACTCAATAAATCTACTCAAGGCGGAGAATTTACTGCTTGAAGAAATCAAACCATCTGTTTCAGGCGTCTTTCCGACTTTAATGAAAATACTGGAGGATATTTTTCATAAACACGTAAAAATGTGGATGGCTCACAAAATTCACGAATTTGATGAAAATGTGGAAACTGAGTCAACAATTTCCTTAGCCAGTCGAGTGCATGGGATGGTCAAAAACATTCCAAATCTAAGAAGCAAGACTGGATTTGCACAAGTTGGCGTTACTTTGCTGGAAATTTTGTTGGACAAGAAGTCACAAATTAAAAGGACAGACCACGTTATAAATGAGATATTATTGAGACTTGCAAAGATTACCACAAAAGTTGGAACTGGCCCGGTTACAGTTATCAAAGAGGCGAGGTTTTATTTAATTACCAAAAAATGAGTAATAATACTAATTGAAATTAATCTACTTTTATAGATGCTCAAAACTCGGATTCAAAACACTGGTATGATTTCGACTCTCCGCTACATTCTTCCATATCTTTTTCTTATTCCTGGGGAATTGGATGAAATCAACTTGGCCATAGTCACGGCCCAATGTGGCCTCCTACTCTACAACAAGAAGGAAGAACAATTGTACCAAGAACTCAAGCTTATGCAGGAAATAATTACTCGCAGTTTTAACACCTCCTACACCCAACCCATTCTCCAACAAGTGGTCTCAAAGTGCAATGCGGCGTCAGATAAAAAAGAAGCTGAAAAGTTGAAGAATTTTTTCGACCGGTTAGAAAACCCGTACAGCCACGTCCACTTCTCCTTTCAAAAGAAACAGGAACTTTATCGTCAATTATTGGAGTCAGACAATTTGGACAACTTGGAAAAAGAGAGCTTCCCATTGGGAACCTATTTGGTGCAAGACATTCACAAAAAACTGACTCAACTCCGTCTTGTCAGCAGTGACATAATTGTGTACAAGGAGTTGATGCGACATTGCGATGTGGTGCAGACTAAAAATGGCGAGGCGTCGTTTAAAGAGGTAGTCCAGTTGTTTAGAGCCCTGGAAAATTTGAAATTTCCCACCCCACTGGGCACATCCCTCCTAGTTTTGGATGGTGTTTATCAAATACACACACTTACAATTAACACGATAATTTCCAAGTTTACTAAAAAACTCAACAAAACTCAGGATTTGGCAAATACGGATTTGTATCGAATTTCAAAATTACTGGAAGAAATTGGAAAAATCTTACTGGATTTGTTCAACCCATTAGAATCCGTTTTAAGGAAAGAAGAAATTATTCACAGTTATCTTGTCCAACTCACGAAATTAGCTGTGGGTTGGCTTTTCCTGTCCACTTCAACCGGAAGCTTAGACAAAGTATCAAACTCTAGTAAAACACTGGAGATGTTGCAAGATGCCAAGGATTCCGTGGAGGATTACGCCAGCAAATGTTTAGATCCCAGAGCTCTGCTGGAGAAGCTGGACCAACTTGTGTCTGATCTTGATGTAGACTTTGTACTGGAATTTAAGAAATATGACGACACTGTCAAAAACATGGAGTCAAATTTGAAACAAATAATTGAGACTGGCAAAATCACAAAGGAGCAAGCGGAGTCAGTCACAACTTACTTTTTGTTTAGGTGGAATTTCACTTCAACACAACTAAACGAGCTTGACACTATTAAGGAGGCTGAAGTTGAGAACCACACAAAAATGTTGTCAGATTTTATAAAATTGGCTGGCAAAAAGGAAAACAATCCCGAAATCAAATCCCTTGCTGTCAATCTGATCCCAATCCTGAATAAGGACACCGTTGGAATACTTGCTTCATTGGAAAAATCCTTAAAAACCATTCTCAACACGAAGCATGACAAGTTATGCAGTATTGTGGGCGAATACTCAATGCAGTGTCAAAGTTTCTACAATCTCTGGAAAAGACTGCAGGCCGACACTCCCGTTTTTGGAGGACCGCTTATCCACTACATAACCAAGACCGATGAGTATTTTAGTGAAATTGAAAAATTTCATGAAATTAATCCTTCAATCAGCGCCGCCAAAGTTATGCGATCCTCTTTAGCCAAATATTTTGAGGATGACCCACAAAAGTTTGGAATACCGAAAGAAGTTGCTCAGAATGGCAAAGCTTTCTCCAAAGATTTCTCCAAACTTCTCAGTACACTTGCCCATGTTGAGAAATTCATGGAAGAAAAATGGATGACAAACTTTTTCCATGTTTTGAATGAAATTCTGCACACATTCTCCCCAAGCTGTATTGGCTCAGTTCAAGTATTGGAGCCTATCTGCCAACAATTGGAGGCAATGAAGGCCACAGAAAACTGCAAAAATGGCGACAAAGATATCCTACGACAGATGCAGGAGAAAGTGGCCCAAATTTCTAAGCAAGTTTGGGTATCGGCATCCTACAACGGGGAAGAAGGAACGCTGGAAAGATCGGAGCTGGCCCTGGTTTCAATTTGGATATCACACTCACCTGCACATCTCCCCCAATTTTGCAAGATGTACAACAATTGGAACACCTTGGATTTACCATCAATTTGGAGCACAGCTGCCAAATCAAAAGCGGATCTGGCAAGTATTGTCTACAACACCAACCTCAGCCCGGAAGAGAGCAGCCTATTCCAAAAAGCAATGACCGTAGACGATTTGACTTGCCCAACTCCACCCAATCCACAAGATTGTTAAGAATGAAAAGCCTGGCAACAGATTTATCCAACTTTTTGATACAACTTTCCTAAACCAAGAGTGGATGGGGGAGTTTGCGCTTTTTAACAGAGAAGAAAATTCTATCATAGCTAGGATGAAATTTATAGGTGTGCCGGATTGGTCAAGGGTTAAAGAAATCATGATGAATGTCAATTGCACCCAGTGGGTTTCAAAATTTGAAGAGATTTTGTTATGTCATCAATTCAGTGACATTTTGGCCCTATTTTCAACACAAAGCAAAGCCAAAGATCCTCAACTTTCCTCAGTGTTATCAAAGTTTGAAAGCCATTACGACATTTCTCCAACTGACAATGAGAACCTGATCAACCTCACAACTTCCAAGGTGCCGAAGGAATCCATAAATGTAATGAATTTTATAAAGTTCAAGTCCCAATTTAACCGATGTCTTGCCCTCTGTGGAAATCGATGGAACCTCAGCACCTGGTTACTGGCAGTTCAAGCTCAAATAATAAACTCAGACAAAATATCCCTCCTAAGTGTCACACACCTTCTGGCCAAATGTGCGGAACAGGACCACAAACAACTACATCAAATAACGATGTCCCATTCTAAAGACAACTGGATTGGCGAGATACTTCTTCACATCCTCTCCACAGAGTATGGGAACTGGTCCAAGCAATTAAAGAATACCAACATTTCCATTTTATTGTCATCTTCATTCTCCCAAGAGATGCGGAAATCCCTGAAAATTGACACTTTAAAGAATGCCAACAACTTCCAAACCCTTTTCTCCACGATGATCCATTGCCTCGCTCAAGAAAGCCGGACATCCACGGAATTCTCTAAGCCGGAAGCAGATCACTGTCAATCCATTCTTAAACAGTTGTCAAAAACCGATGTAAAATACTTGTTAGCAGAAAAGCTATATGAACGTCTCCTTGAAACTCCACTGGCACGATGGACCACCGTACTCCGAGAAGAAGAATACCTCCGCAAATATGAACCTTCTCTTGTCAACACCATTCTAAGATTTGAGTCCAAAATCGGATTGAACAATTCTGAGCAGTTTGTCTCCACATTTGGAGATCTAATTACCCCACCAAACTTGGAGATTTTACTACACAAATTTTGTAATCAAGTATGGATATTTGACAACAAACTGGTGGAGGATCTAAATAAAATAGCAAACAAACACAAAGACAAGAAAAGCCCGGAAAGAGCTACTCAACAAATTCAGCCAAGCTTGTGCTGCCTATACTGAAAAACAACAAAGTGCCAAACGGGATGTAGCAGAGCTTGTTCGGTTAATGAAATTAGAAAATAAAAACCAAGGAATTGCCGAACGCTACCTCAACCTTGGCCCAGATGCCAAACAAGGCGAAGTCCCAAAACTCCAGGAATTTGTGGACAGTGTCAGAAATGCGTACAAATCTCCTTCCAAACTGGCTCCGGAAAAAACGAAATTTAAACCAGTCAAGGAATGGGGAAAAAAAGAAATTTACCTGTGGTCTGGTTCTCTATTGTACTCAAAGAAACGAATGTCCCTTGTCACCCGGTTTTCTAGAGGAATCAAAAAAATAAAAAGGAATTTCGGGCAAGCAGCCCTTGACTTGTTGGAACATATCCAAGCCAAAAAAATTACAAAACCCGTAATGGTGGAGCAAATCCGTTCGCATCTTTACGAAGTGATTGCCGTTTGCATGCGAGGATTGGAGCTGGGTAAAAAAGAAGTGAGTCTTCGAGACACTCAACTAATTGCAATCCTTCTGCTGCTTGACCATTCCCGTAAATCTAAATCCTGCCTGGCCGAGGTGGCCACGGGGGAAGGAAAAACTCTGATTTTAGCCGTCGTAGTGGCTATTAAAACTCTGGAAGGAGACAACGTGGACCTCGTCACGAGTTCTTCTGTTTTGGCGAGTGAAGCACTGGCCGAGGTGAAGCCCTTTTTTTCCCTTTTCTCAATAACATGTGCCGTAAATTGTGATGTTAAAGCGGAAGATGAAAACGTTCGGAAGGGTCGCTACCAAAATTCTGTTATTTACGGGGACATCGGCAGTTTTCAGAGAGATATTTTGCTCACGGAATTCTTCGGAAAGAGAATCACAATGGGAAGAAACGCAGACGTGGTTGTTGTCGACGAAGTGGACTCCATGTTGTTGGATAAAGGCGATAATATTCTCTACTTAAGCCATAACATACCGGAACTTAAACTGTTGAGTCCGCTCCTTTTGGAGATTTGGCAAGCCGTTCATGCCCCCGATGTTCAGTTTGGTCTGCCACAAGACATAATTCAGGTCGTTATGTATATCAAGTGTAGGATTCGAGATGACGCCATCACATTTCCCAACTACCTCCAAAAATTTGTCAAAGCCCGGCTTCCCATCTGGGTAAAAAATGCATTTATCGCGAAAAACATTGAGGAGAAGGATGCCTACATTGTTACAAACTTGGAACAAAAAGGCCACCGAGTTGTGCTCATGGACAAGGACACGGGAGTTGAGCAGACATCAATGCACTACAATGGAGGACTTCATCAGTTCATGCAGCTTAAACACGGAGAAAAATTGAGCCCAGAAAGTCTTAAAGCTGTCTTCATGTCAAATATTACTTACCTGAAGAGATTCTCCGGACAACTAATCGGGATCACGGGAACGCTTGGGTCAGAAATGGAGCGATCCCTGCTGGCTCAATGCTATGGCGTGGAATTCTTTCAAATTCCGCGGTTCTCTTGTAGACGATGCATTGAGGAAGATGCAATTGTTGTGGAGACTCAGGAACAATGGCTGGCTCAGATTGAGGCTGCAGTAAAACAAGCTATCCTAACCGAAGGCTCTTCTGTTCTAATAATTGCGGAAAATGTGAAAAAGGTCGAGTTAATTTCAACCCGACTGAAAAAATTGGAGTGGATAAATGAATCCAATATATTTTCGTATATGAGCGCATTTGACACGGAATTTAACAAGAAGAGGGACGCAGCCGCTTTGGACGTGGGTGAAGTCGTGGTTGCAACAAATATTGCAGGAAGAGGCACTGATTTACAGACATCAGATAAACTAAATGACTCCGGGGGACTGAGAGTGATTTTATCATTTTTGGCGTCAAATATTCGAATTGAGGAACAGGCTTTTGGGTAAATTGACTTTTGTTTGGGAATAAATTACTGTAGTTTTTGGTTGAACAATACAATTTCGGCTAATAATTTACTTTCTTTTGTTTAGGCGAACGGCCCGTGCCGGTAATAAAGGAAGGGTTCAGTACATTGTTGACGTTGGAACAACGCCATTTTCCAAACGGACAAAAATCCATAGGATGGCTACGTAACGCAAGAGATGACGCCGAATCCAAGCGACTAAACCAGTTCAAGCAAAGTTCCATCCCTAGAATTGAAATGGAGGAAAAACTCTTCCAAAAATTCACAACTTTATTACAACATATCAAAGGCAAGTTGGAAACTAGCACCACCACCGTCCCCAAAAAGCTTTTAGAGATTCATCTCGACAATTTAAAGAACCGTTGGGCACTTTGGTTGGATTCCGTTGGAGAGCGAATTCAAACCGCGGTTGCTACCAAATCGGATGCGGTGTTTAAAGAATTTGATGCATTTTCAAGAGAAATAAACTCTCTCTTTTCCAGCGGAGTGGTCCGGGAAGGCCGTGTTTTATTTGAGAGAGGACCTTTTGATGTTACTCGATTAGGTCGATTGTACGAAGCCAACGAACAATTCGAGTTAGCCATGTCTTACTTCAATAGAGTGATAAATGACGAACCCCACTACTCAGAGGTTGCTAGATATTACTTGTCTGCCTGTATTTTAAGGAAATATCCAATTAATCTGGATCAAAGGAAGCTTTCCAAGAGACATTTGAAAATTTGTCGAAAATCTTTGCAAGACCGGATTTACTCCTTATCAGCAAGCATTCATATACTGGCCATGATTAATGAAAAAAAACAAAAAGAAGGAGTTTCCCACGTTTCTGGAGGATATGAGATCATGGTTAGAAATGAGTGTGAACTTATGCAAATCCACATTGGCAAAATTAACGAAGCCGTTGGCTCACCCATTGATGTGTCAACTGTCAAACAAATCAAGGGAGTGTTGGATGATAAGGAAGCGTTGGAGTTGTTCCAGGTTTTAGCCAAACTCCCAGCCGTAATTCAGGATTTCAGGTAGTAGACACATAAGATTTTGACTGTTTGGATCATTCAATTAATTTATTCCAATACAATTTTGCAGGATTAGTCGAAAAATTGAGATTGATCTGGACAAAAAAGAAATAAAGATGCCAAAGTACGGAAGTTCGCAATACAAGAACATAAATTGGCTTTCCACTTATTCCTACTGCCACTCAGAGATGCTTGAACTACTTTCCACAGCTAAAACAAGATATGATAGGAAACTTGAGGAAAATGAGATTGAACCTTTTATATTCACAAAAAAAAAAGTCTGGAATTACCTGAAGGAAAACAATCTCATTGAAAATGAAGTGACCACACCCACATTGCAAGTCAAATTTGAAGAAAAAGTATTTCAAGATATTGCATTTCCTGAAAAATACTCAACGTACAAAAGCACTGTGAAAAATATTCTCGTGGAAAATCATGAAAAAGATTTCGAGCCGGATATCTTTGGGAAACTTAAGCTCACTGAACACTGCATAAAATGGCTGAAAGAAAAATTAACGAAAAAAGAGATATTGGTGGAAATGAAAAAGTTATCAGCGACCTTGCAGACTTCGCAGTTGTCCATTAATACCAAAACTGGAAAAGTGGAGGGCCTCCCACTAGACAAAAAAATGAAGAAATATAGCGGCATAATCAACCACATCTTTATCAAAAAATCACAAACAGAGGAGGCAAATATTAGGGATGGCATAGTAGAATTGGGCAGTGGTCTTCCGCAAAAATCTTCAAAATTCTCATTTCGTTCTCAAGTAGTTCAAAATAACATCCCACTCCCAAACTCGGAGCAGGAAGGAGCCAAAATACTTTGGAGATTCTTTCTCCAAAATGGCATCTTGAAACAGCCAAAAGTCAATTTTGACAGTTCTATTGCCGCATCGGAAGCCAGGGTTAAAAAAAAATTTGAACAAATGGAAACCACCCTTCGCAAAAGTACCGAATTGAAACAAGTCCTAGAAAAATACCATGAAGACGCTCAAACCCGCCCGGCCATAAGTGATGTTCACGGCATTATACAAAACTGCACGGGATCCTTAAATACAACGGAACATGTGCTAATTGGATACGACGAACTGGCAGATTACTACACCAATTGCGCTGCTGGAGTATTTCCAATAGAAATTCAAAGTTTCCGGGATCAATTATTCCACCATGTCCTAAAAATTGGGAAACACAGTTGGTGGACTTATTGGGGTCCGACCATCGTTGCTCTGATCGGAGTTGTGTGCATCATTGTTGGTGTTTTAATAACTTGTTGTTCCGGGGGCATTGCAGCATTCGTTGGAAGTGTCTTAATTAGTGAGGGAATTGGAGATATTGCCTACGCCATCCAGGCCCATTGTTCCGGCCACTTCAGCTGGGGAGAGTATGGACTATTCAAGTTGCTGAGTGTCACACTGACGGTTTTAGGCGCAGGTATCTTCGCCTGGCTCAGTAAAGGAGCGCACGTTGGCAAGTTTGCGGGTGTCACGGGTTACGCGCTATTTGCCGCGGTGGGCGGGCAAGTCATTAGAAAGTTGGGACAGGCCGTAGCTTTTACCGCAGCGGATATGATGCTCACCACGATTTTGGACAAAATAAGAGAATTTATTGTTGACAAATGCAAAGGAATCA
>JAAXNX010002175.1:0-14380 GCA_036491905.1 Folsomia manolachei
TGTCATTTGTACAACTCCAGTTAAAGGTCTCAAACAAAGCTCTTGGCTATAAAGATGGACCTGGTACGAACCACAGCTGACACCGAAATCTGCCAGAAATTTCAGGCAAATTTATCAACTACCAATAAAACGAATTTGTCCTGAATATTTTACCCCAAAGTAAAAATACGGCGAAAAGTGTAACTACGCTCAGAACAAGAAATATTGCAAAAAATGCTTAACAAAGAATATAAATGTAAAACATGTTTTCCACGTAACATAACATGTTCTGATTTGTTAATAACTTGAGATTTATTTCTTAATTTTGTCCACCATTTGTTTCAAATTTAGTCAAGTATAAAAAAACGTCCAAGTAAAAAACACAGTGGTGTTGGACACCCCAATAAATCTGGGATGCAGGGAACCCAGATGAATCCATGGATCCTCGACTGATTTGTAGGCAACTGGGTAAAGAATCCTTATCCAACATTCTTTTGGTTTCCTATACATTTTTTATGCTTAAAAATCATGGTTAAACTTCTTGCATTAAATCTTCCACTCTTAACCTCATCCGTTGGCTGGGTGACGTTGATTTGGTTGAAACCTGGCCGACTAAAGGTGAACAATGTGTCGTTAAATCGATTTAAACAAAGTTTATAATTCTCTCCGTTCCCAGGGTTGGTGTCAATTTAAACATAGTGGGAAACATCACGATACCTTGTTTCGGACCAGGTTACTGTTCCTTTGGAGAAGAATTTGTTGACCAACTTGTACCTAGTTTCTCCACGTACCACAAAATGAATAATTTCCATAAGGCAAGTGACCTCCACTCTCCTCCGGCAGAGAGGCGCCTGAGATATCTCCCCGTCTGGAGATAACCACGTGATAATCACTGCTCCCAACTTTTTGGCTACTCCAGGCAGTAATGCCTCCAGAGTTTGAGAGAACCTGGCAACAAATAAGGAATGATTCTGATTTTTTTGAGTTGGATTGGAATTTGGCAGAGACGCACACCGAGATTTGCAAACATGGACCGGAATAACAATGAGTAACAAAGCTTTAGGAATCTGATGAAAATTCATGCAGTGAGTATTACTACTTTAAATTACGCATTACAATCTTTTCATTAAATGAGAACGAAATCAAGCACTTGGAATTTAAATTCATTCATTTACGCAAAGATTATTTCTCATGATACAAATTCATTGTAGGAATAAGTATTTAAATGGATTTCATATTCAAGGGCACTGAACAGATGTCACTTCCAAGTCAAGGTCCGTGCAGATGTCGCAAGCAATCCAGTGATAAGCCCATGGCCCAATTACACAAAGTTTGGTTATTGTCCACAAGCGCATTCCAGGACAACTGATCCCAACTGCGGAGGCGGACCGCGTCTTGAATGGAGGGTCAACGAGGGCACAAGTCTTGAACATGATTGAGACATGGACTGCATCTCCACCGCACCCGGGTCCCGAGTAGAAAGTCAGGTTGTAAGGGCCGTGATATGGATTTGGGTCGTCAACTGCAATTTTTAAGATTACAATTTTTTTACAATTTTTCGGTTTGGATTTGATCATTGCCTTTTAATTTGCGGTTCTGGTCAAAATGATTATTGCGTAAAATTGGTTACGCAATTAAAGAATAATTTAACCTTCGTTCTTCTCCATAGTATACAACATCCAAGCCCCAATTCCCAAAAGAAAAAGTAAGATTATCGTCAGTACAACATTCAAGTAAAATGAAATGATCAACATTCGTAAATATTTGAGTCCATCAGTGGAGTGGCCTGTAAATAAAAAAATTATACTCCAATAATTTCACTTACAAAAAAATGATAAAATATTAGAGAATCTCACCACTTTGAAAATGACTAGGCTCCTCGCCCAGCTCAAACTGGATGGGGAATTTTGTGCCATTCTCCATCCTCCTGACATACCAATAGCAAACAAATCAAGCCAAATGCTCCTGATGGTGCTGGGATGACTAATGAATTCGTGAATAAAAATGTTATCTTAAATCTTTATCTCAACTCCAAGACCACGTCAACCAGTGAAGCACTCGTTGTCCATAAGTGACTGGATTATATTCAGTGAACTCACAGTGATAAGAAGTAGACACATGGGTTTAGATGTGAGCATGGTTCACAGGGCAGGACAGAATCCAAGTTGAACTCTGACTCATTTAATTCTTTCGTGTAGCAGAAAACAAAGTTAATTTGGGAAACTGTGCAACACCAAACTTTTCATGATTCAGTTTTTAATTTCAACTATTCCAAAATGCATTTGGACATTGAAACAATTTATCAGTGATGTAATGCACTTATTGGAGGTCAAGTGGATAAATCAATTAAATTGTACTTCATTTAAAATAAAATTTATTTAAGGACTGGTTGACTTTCTTTAAGTTAAGTTTCCTGGATTTAGGGACACTTAACAGATTGCACTTCCAAATCTACATTCGTGCAGATGTCACAAGCAATCCAATGAAATAAGCCCATGGTCCACTCACACAGAGTTTGGTAGATGTCCACAATTGCATTCCAGGACAATCACTCCCAACTGCAAGGGCGGATCGCGCCTTGACTGTGGGATCCACGGGAGTACAGTCATTATAATTGACTGAGACATTCATCCAATCTCCACTGCACCCCGTGTCAGAGTATAGAGTCAAACTGAACGGACCACGAGCAGGAAGAATGTCATCAACTACAAATAAATAAGAATTAGTCCTCCATTTCTTACTAAGTCATAATTTATGGCTAGATTTTTTAATCAGAAGGAACACTACAAGTTATGTTGTTTAAATCGTGTTCTTACCCTCATTCCTCGGCATATTGTACCACATCCACCCACCAAATCCCAAAAGGAAGAGGGTGATTATTGTGAGGAAGACATTCAGTGAGAAGGAAATGATTAGCAACTTAAAGTAACTGACTCCATCCGAAGGATGTGTCTCTGGAAATACATTGAGATGAATTTAATTGTAAATATCAAATTAAAAGCATAAGAACAAATCACTTTTTGAGAGTTTCCGCCTGTGAACTGCATAGGCTCATTATCCAGCTCTAATTTTATTGGAAAATGCGAAGAAAATCCACCATTTTCCATCTTAGCAAAGTCAGTAAAAAACTGGGCAAAGTTGAGTTTTGATAAATAAATAAAGACTATGATGAAATAAAAACATCGCAAATTGCGTTTAATTCTTATTTGCTCTACTCACAACTAAATCTCGTAACTACGCTTGCATGCTCAATCACGTATCTTCAACCTATGGCTAGCAACTGAGCATACACATCAGTGTCTATTGGACTGAACCCAGTTAATTCTGATGACATGGGTTAAGATGTGAGTCCATTGGATTCACAAGACGCAGCCTATGTCTGACAGGTATGTATTTAATAATCTCCCATCCAACTGAAAAAAGAACCCACTACATTCCAAATTAATCCAGAAAGTCGACACCAAATCTCTTGCTTTTCATTTTTTAATTGAAATTTAATTAAAATGGAGAATCCTTGGATGGCCAAGGACTACTTCTGTACCGATCGAGTGAGTAAAGGCACATTTGGTGAAGTTTTTAAAGCCTTTGACTCCACAACCATGGAATACATCGCCATAAAAGTCATCCCAATACCGGCACCCATCACCAAAACTACGGCAAGAAGGATGCACCGGGAAGTGGAGCTTCTCCAGGAATTATCTTCTCACCCAAATATCATTCAATATCTCGGGCACTGGACAGAAGGACCTCTGAGTCAGATTTACACTAAATATGTTTCTGGAAAGAGTAGTTCCTCCAGCAAAAGTGCTACTAGCAGTAGTGCAACTAGTACCGAAGGTGCAACATCATCCTTCAACTCCTTCCTCTTTCTCCGGATGGAGTACGCCGACTCTAATTTGGAGCAGTGGATAACCTCCCACGGCAAAAGAAACAGTGAAACTTGTGACGAGATAATCCTCCAGCTTTTGGCCGGCCTGGCATTTATCCACGAGAAGGGCATCATTCATCGAGACCTGAAACCCAAGAATATTCTGGTAATCACTTGCACGGAAACAATTCAGGCTAAAATTGGAGATCTCGGTCTTGCTCGAAGAAATAACATTCCGGAAACTGAGATTTCAGCGAGAAATGTCGGCACAAAGTTGTACAGCAGCCCGGAACTGTTGCAAGGAAAGATTTACGATGAGCGGACGGATGTCTTTTCTCTGGCCCTGATTCATTTGGAGCTTCTCTCAAACATTGACCAGGATGGGAAGAAAATCTTGTTCCAGAAACTTCAGCAAGGTTACATGCCAAAGTCACTTGGAGAGCAGATGAGCATTTTACCGGAATGGGAACTCCTCCAAAAGATGATGGCTTATCGCAAGGAAAATCGGTGTTCGGCCCAAGAAGCTTTGAAATCATTCAATTTGCTTAAACAGGAAAAGTTAACGGAAACCGACTCCGATTCGGGATTTGGTCAATCCGCATCGAACCACAATCAACTTTGAATTCAAGCTGGATCCAACCGAAAATACTCGTTTTGATTAAGAGTCAATTGCTCTTTGTTGCCGGAATTGTGGTTACTCTGTTTATTTTGTATTTGTGGAGAATGTCCACCACCAGTGAGGCAACACCATTTATTGCTGGAGTCGCCCTGGACCAAGGATGCATCGTGGATAAACGATTTTCCGGTGAGTTGAAAGTTTATCTAGCAATAAAATATAGAATGTTAAAAGATTTCTCCTATTTTTAGAACCTCCATCCACAAAATGGCTTCCAGACTATCAACTTCCCTACAATTTAACACTTTACTCCTCGCCCGGATGTCACGGACCCTGTCACGTGTACAAGATTGACTACAATGCATGCACAAAGATTGAGCTATTTCACGCTCGGTCAGCCTGGGCTTACGGAACGGGATGTCCGGGTAAGGATTGTATAATTTTAAAGAAAAGCTAACATATTATGAACAACTCTTCTGCCTAGGTATGGCTTTATGGACGGAAACAATGATTGTTCCGGTTGGCCCAGGAATCCCGACACAGAACCCGGAGGATATCACTGGATCCCTTGCGGAAATTGTGTGGAAATGGATAGTAATGTCCAGTCTGTTAAATGTCCTTAGAATGAATTGCCTTCAAAATTTACATCTTTATTAAAATGACGACCCAGCCAAAACCCAGTAAATCATTCCACTTTATTACATCCCAAGGCATGCAACACATCAAAAGGTTTGTAGGTGAAACACTCGCCACACGGCACAGAATAATTTCTCCAGTCCGGAATCTCCACCAAACCTCCGGGTATCAGGGTAATATTAGTCCAATCATACCCGGAAAGGGTAACCTCGGTACAATTCTCAATCCTGGGAATCCACACGCTACTAACTTCCGAGTCATTGAATGGCACTGGAACGTGAGGCTCCGTCACAGTCACGACTTGAATCAAGGATCCCAAACATCTCGTTGCGTTGTAAAGATGGACTTGGTAAGGGCCACAGGTCACTTCGGACACAGAAACCGGCTCAGTTTGGTTAAAATGGACTTCATTGTCCGAGTTCGGAAGAAATTCTAGAATAGCAAACAACAAAACTGAGAGAATCAAGAGTGGAATAATCCACTTCGTTTTTGTTCCTTTGCGTTCATTTCTCTCAAACTGGGTCAACCCCATCAAAACCTGGGTGGAGCATGGTCTTTTGTCCGGATCCGGGCGAATCATTCTCGGAATTAGCTCCTGATACTTGACAGGTCCCCGAAGCTTCCTGAGGGCGGTAATATCGCCATTTTGAAAACTTTCAAAGACAGCTTGTTGTGAGAATCTTTCCTCGCGTAGGAGCTCAAAAAATATGAGACCAAGGGAAAAAATGTCGCTTGGGAGCCCATACTTTGCAGAATTCACCACCTCCGGACTTCTGTAGTTGACATAGCCCACAGGTAAACTGGAAGCGTCGGAATAAGTGTCTTTGCTTAGGCCAAAGTCTGCTATTTTGATGAGAATCTCTCCATCCGGCATCCGTTTAAGGAGGACATTGCACGGATTTAGGTCTCGGTGGATTATGTTTGCGCCGTGAATTTGGCACAGTCCAACCGCCATTTGAAGGAGGATTGAGCTCTTCTCAATTCTCAAATCTGTCTGAATGCATTTTTCTTTCATCCAAGCTTTCAAATTGTTGTGGCAGTATTCCATTTTTATAAAAACCTGAAAAATTTCAATTGTTATCAAGATTTTGAAGACTACCTCAAGTTACCTTCGTCTTGTCTTCGTCATACAATGGAAATCCACTTGATGACCCAATTTCTCTTTGAACACCATCCAAAGGATTGGCCATTAATCTCGTGAACTCCTCTGCTAACGGGCCTTCAATCCAGTATTCAAAATATTCGACGACATTCCGTCTCCCACGTAGGGTCAGAAGAGCCTTGATCTCTCTCCAGATTTTAGACGCAACTTCCACATTACTCCCACAATGTGGCGTGTATCTCCGAATGAATTGACCAATCGAGATCACTTTGACTGCAAATGACTCTTCCAACTCCTCATTAAATGCATGATACACTGATCCATAAGCTCCCTCTCCCAGTTGGGCGATGCAGGCTAAGTCACTATGAGTATTCCATGGGTCACGAGTTCTTTGAGATGCCATGGCAAGAGGCAAACTTTAACCAATCCTGTGATGCTCTCGCATGAAATATCCTGAGTGAATTCCAAGAATTGAAAAAATGATATATTTGTAATGGATTGCAGACTGAGATAAGAGGACGTTATTATGCCAAAAAACAAGTTGGCATTACTAAATCTTTAGCTGGAAATTGGACTATGCTGATTTCCTTTTTACTCTTTGACCCATCGATTAAGAGCCTGCAAATAGAAAACATACTTGAATAAGATTCCTCGTTAATTGGGTTCAATGTGGAGGTCATGAATTTTGTACTCTGTAAAATTATCAACTTGTTTGTGATAAAGGTTTTTTTAGTAAATTGACGGACGGGCCGGAATAATGTACAAGTCTGTATTGGCACCAAATATGGCTAGTTCTATGACTGGTTCTTTTTGAATACATATATGCAGTGAGTGATAATTATACTGGAATATAAACGTTTGATGAACCCATGCTTCCACTTTACGTCTAATTTATGACATTCATCCAACCTTTTTTACAAGCTTTTCTTACTTAACTTCTACGGAGCACAAACAAGATATCTGTGATTTATTGGATTTTATTGACTTAATTAACTAAGCCTCTTAACATGCGGTACATGTTAATCCCAGTAATGTATAGCTTCCAGATACTATTGAGTACACGTGAAGCCGACAAAATGTAAACTTAACTTTTCCAACAAACACAGCGAAATTTATTAGTAAAAGATAACCAATCCGGGTTTAGCTATTTATTAACATTTGCCCAAAATAAATTGAAAATAAATATGAGTCATATCATTGCTATCTTGAAATCACAAGCCAACATCTCTGGCAACATGAGCTGTTCCGTAGTTATGAGTCATCATTTGTTGTGAATACATTTGTGTATTTTTGCCAGAATAATCTGCCAACCTTCCTTTGACGACCCCGGCACAAAATATACATAATCCCAACCCTGCAACCCCGCGCAAATCATAAATAGCGTCGAAATGCACCCATCCATCGTCATTTTATCCTCGAAAAGTTTCCATCCTGCTGCTGGCTTCCTCTTGAAATTCCTTTGAGTATAAAATTCATTTTTTAACCTCCCATAAATTCCTGTCTCCACCAAAGCCTTGTAATCTCTTGGAATCCTCGAGGATCCCGACCTCACAATTCCTTCTGGTTTAGGTTGCAATATTTCCCAGATTTGACTCCACTTCGCAGCTGGATAGTTTCTCGACAAGTATTCCTTCTCTGAGCGAAGGAACTTGGTTTGCAGGACGACCCCAGTTTTTTACAGGCAGTCACTTCTTTTTTCCACTTATCCCCTTTTCCACATCATAAAGCAGGCGTCCCATGTAAACCGCGTAGTCTAATAAATAAAAACTAGCGCTGGGTGCATCCACAGAAGAATTTTTTGACATATTTTTGTAATCCTCATAAGAATAACTGACGTCATGCCAGTTGCAAACCTATTATATGTTCCCGTACCAAATTCCTGGATAATGTCGGTATTGAGCTTGAACTCGAATCCCAACTAATACAAGAAACACTCATTGGCATCTGGTCTAATTTATATAATTGGGCGCAGCGTGGCGTCAATGTAACCCTGGCCGTAAACAGATTCATCGGATTCCGTCGCATACTTTCTTGACCTCACTCTTTCAACTAGGACTCCATTCCAAATTTTGTGTCTACACCCGAAAAGCCTGCCCTCATCTCGGAGCACGTGTTGGAAGTTGGACAGATTCGGAAAGGTTTTGAAATATCGCGAAACCTCTTCAGATTCACAGCCAGATGTCGCCGTGGTGACAGAACAGCTAAAAGTTTTGATTAGAGGAAATTCCAGCTCCTTTCCATCCTCAGCATACTTTGGAAGGATGGCGTCATAAATTTGGTTTCCTTGTGAAATACTGAAAATCAGCTCCAGTCTCCGTAACAAAGGCATCTTCCTCTCCAGTGGGTGGTCCTTGGACTAAATGCAGTCAACGGAGCTTGGCTAAGTATCCAATAAGATCTTGTTAATTTAAGCTAGCTTACCAAAAATAAATCCTTGCAACAAAACACATCCACGGCGACAGGACTGAATTCCTGGTCATTCCTTTTTTTGGTGGAAATCAACGACAAGGTTTGCAGTTTGGGAAAATAGTAGTTTAGCTCAATTCTCGTATTTTGAAGGTCTGGCTCAATGTCGGGATGCCAGATTAGGTGAAAGGCCCTGAGAGTGTGAGAGTGCCGCCAAAGCAGGGTGTGAACTTGTGCCAGAGTGCCTTCATTTCTGGGATAGATACGAACACTAAGAAATTCCAACGGTCTGCGGAAGTTTGTCAGTGCTCGACATTTCCTATCCGTGATGATATACTCAGCTCGGAGTCCTTTAAAATAAAGAAAGACCCGGGTATCCGAGAGAGCTGTCAGGGAGTGGATTTCACAACTGAGATCGAGGTCCATGACAAAAAGACCGGGCCAGGAGTCAAAATCCAGGGATGGACGGACATAAGCTCAACAAATAAAAGCAGGATTCCGGGGACAGGAACTTGTGTTGATTTGCTGAAGTCTGACCACGCTGTCATTAAAATACAGTAATTTACTGATAATCAGTGGTTATCTTAGATGAGCCTCTTACCGGTGGAAAACGATGAACTCGGAGTCCCAGCGTTAATATCTTGCGAGGAAAGTCGGGTCTTGAAATTGCCCTTACACCCTGATCACTACAGTCCAGGAAAGTCGGGTTAATTTTGGGAGGCATCTTGATATTTCTCCGAATACTTGGGCATCCCTCTCATCCCGAAGCATGACTTCGAATCGTAGCTCCAGTACCAGGTCTCCAATCCCGGACACAGCCGCAAAGGCGGAGATCAGGGCGGCAAAGAAATCCGAATCATTGTTTTGTTGGTAATACTTTTGGAACAGGGTCCTCTGGGCGACAGTAATACCAGGAAGATGGAAGCATGGATAAGGTCAGAGTGTGACGGATTCTGTGAGTAGCTAAGAATGACAAGATGACGATAAGGTCCTGACTCCGGTTGGAGGATGGGTCCTGACAAATTGCAATGTCGCGGAATGCTCGCCCGGCTTCATGACTCCAGAAATGGGAAACAGTCTGAAGATTTTTCAAGGTGTCCAGGTCCAAGAAAGAAAATATTCGGCTTAATAACTGGAATATTGTATTTTCCGACATATAAAAAAATAAAAAGCTAATTTGTTTTTTATTCAAAACCTTGAAAATAATCAACAACCTTACTAAGTTGAAACAGTTTAACAGGTATTAGGATAATATTTAATGCATAATCACTTCCAAAGATTACCAGGTGATTCCGCAGAACTTTCAAGTAATTATCCTTAGCGGAACAATTAAAAGTCGGAGCTGCAGCCATTTTTTTAGCAAATTAAGAAACTCAAATTTTAAGTTTTACGAAACTTTCGTACTTTAATCCCCTAAAAACTAAAGTGTAGTTTATTTAAACAAAACGGGTTAAAAAGTGGTGGATCCATATCACGTTCCCCTTCTTATAATAATAATGACAGTGCTTAATTTGTTTTAAAACACCTCACATTAAATTATGTAACACCAGTGTCACCTTATTTATGATTGTTTGAATTTATATTAAATTAGCAATGTCTGCACAAAAACTAAACGCCTCAAACGTAGAATAACAAAGACAATTTAGACGTTTTTTTATTTGTTGTATTTGGGGGCTAGTGTATGTTGTAGGATACAGCAAATTTGAATGGATAGTTTGGGCATGTCACTTATAACCATACATTAAGGGTTGATCCTGGTTTATCCTAGCATCAAATAATCAATTAAACTTTAATCATGTTAAACTTTAATAACTATTGACTGATTAATACAATATTGTAATAAATTCATCAACTATTTCTTCTATCAGCTAAATTACTTGCTGCCAAATTGTCACAAAGAAGCGAGCAAAGATGTGAACTTCTCGTTCCAGGACTTTAAAATCGAGTAACCCTATCCCATAATGATACTTTCAATTTAAATTCAATCAAGAAAATTGCTCCAGAAGTCAGCATCATGCTCAGATAGAGAACAAAGGGAATGGTGACCTGTTCCAGGGTCGTGGCTTCAAAGTCCGCAGCACCTGATCCCCCAATTGCTGCATTACTCTCTCTTTTTACCTTCTTGAAACCGAGGTACGCCTCCATCTGTGGTTTTGCAATGAAATAATTTGTCTTCCAAACCCGATAAATCCCACTTTCCACCAAGGAAGCCCATCCCATGGCCAGGATGTCGGTAAATATATTTTTCTGTATACAAAAAAATTCCTTCGTCGCATAAAAACTTTGTAGAATGTGAGCTTTGGCAGCTTTGTACTTTCCTAATAGAGTTAAAGCGTGATGAAACTGTTTCAAACCAGAACTTCCGACAACCGCAAATATTCCCGACTTAACGACAACTTCGGTGCCGTTGGAATTTCGAAAAAATCCGGAATTGGAAACAGGCCACGCTCCATGGAAGAAGGTTAGAAGAATTAAATGTGTCATATTTCGGAGGCGAGTGAACATTTCCTGTTTTTCTCGCGTTATGCCTTCTTCTGCTAGAATGTCTGGGATCCCGACATCCAGCAGAATGGAGCCAGCACCGAGTTCTGCTTTGGAATCGACATATCCGTCGCTGAATGTGATAATCCTTATTTTGTCCGAATCAACAACTAGCTCTTCCAGGGTTTGAGGTGTTTTTGGTTCCACCTGAACAAAAAATGGGTTGAAATTGGTTAATAATCAAAAAGAAAACTATATTATGCCAGAATTGTACCTGAACTGAGGTAGGAGTACATTTCACTCTTGAAGAAGTTAATGAGTAGCATTCCAAATAGGAGCCAAGTCCCCATGGCAAATAACCAGTTTAACCTCTGATTCTGTTTTTTATCTTTGCTTTGGTTGCCATAGTTACTCTTCTTACATTTTAATGGCTCCACTGATTGCTCCAGAAGGGTTAGCACTAGCCAACAAATACCTTTTAAAAGGCTTTTAATCCTCTCTCCTTCCCCTGGACAAAGGAGTATCCAAAAGAGTAGACTGGTGGTTACCAAGGTTACAGAGAATGCTATCCAAGTGATCATATCAAAGGGTGCCAGCAGTCCTGCAATAGAACTCGTTCTTGTCACTCTTGCCGGAATGAACACTTGGAAACTGAATTCTGTCCGATCAGTTCCAGCCCCAATCCACTCATATGGAATAACTGCTTCTAAAATCATTCTGTTTAGATTATCTTTCGTTGCCACTTGGTACAAGGAATAACTAATTATTTGGTCTGCGGTTGGTTGAGGTTCCCATCGAAAATAGATGCTGTAATTATACCGCTGGCTGAGAGTTATGTACATGCAGAAGGTACGTCAGCGTACCGCTTTTTCTTCCATTTGAGACGCACTCCGTTTTCGAAGAGCCATGTTCTGCAGAATGAACAACTGACGCAAGATTCATATTTTGATGAATTTCCTTCCAACATAACTGCAATTCCTCCAGGCTACTGAGATGGATACGAGTTAACTTCATAAACTGGGTGGGACAAGTTTTACAGAAAAGCAAAGTCTCAGAGTTTGTTGCAATAATAAAAATAGATTTAACGGGGTATACATGCAAAATCTTTAGGAATTCTAGAAATAGAAGATTTTGTAAGGAAAAAGTTAAAATCTTGAAAAATAATGAAGTGTGGTGATTCCCGAAATTTTCCGAGTCCTTCCAAAATTCCGTGAATGCTCCACGTTTTCCATTCTGTGGCCCTTTTCTCTTCAATATCTTTGTACATTCCGTTGAAGTCGATGAGCAAGATATGGCATGGAGTCCGAGTTGAATGGATTTGAAATATGGGATTTTTGAGCAGTGAAGAACTTTTGTTAGCACTTTGAATTTCATTTTGGCTTTCCGCAATGTAGCGATGACTGATGAAACTGTTGTATTCCAAGTTTTCTAATATAATTGGATTGCTCTGAGTCAGTAATAAATGATCCGACAGGGACAACGAGGATGAAACTGAATCTGCGGAATGATTTCGGAATATTTGGAACGTGCAATAACTAAAAATACGTATTAACCATAAAGGATTTTGAGGCAACATTTCTTGTTATTCGGATAAAATTTGAATATTTCGATATATTTTTGACTATTTCGGGCACGTTGTATGTGGTTTTGCCTTATTTTCTAAGACAAATATACGACAAATGCCCAAGAAGAATTATGTAGCTAACTTTGAAACCAGGTCGAAATTGCTCATTTTTTCAGAACGGTTATGTTCAGCATAGTTATGTCAATATAATTTATAAAATCCAATCAGATTTTGTCACGCAATTTAACATCCCGTTGCATGACTCATTTAACCAAAGAAGCTCAAAGTGTACCGTATTCCATCCTTTATTTTAAACTCAACTACAATCATGTCACGAATAATGTTTTACGATGAAACTTTTGTTTAAAATTTCTCCCATTTAATTGATTTACTCGTAAATATCACTTTTTGAGACATGTCCATATCTATTAGATTTTGAGCTCTGTAATTATTTTTGTGACACTTATTTGTCATGAAAAATTAAACACTAGACAAATAAGGCTGCGGTAAAATATAATTTGGTATTTGGCCGACCCACAGCGAGAAAGAAAGAATACTTTCGTATAATTTTAAAGCGAATGGCGTACTATTTCAAGGGAAGAAACTGAGAAGTGTAAATATTCCGTAGTTTAGTAATCATGCAATAAACACAACTCCTTTATTACTGACAATGCCACTTGTTTGGGATAGTCATTCACTCACAAAATGATTGTAAACGACACCAATCTCAAAACAGTTGAGATACGGCAACAATTCATTCTGCAACTGTATTAGTTTCTCCATAAAATAACTACATTCCATTGACTCAGTGGGTGGGGCTCAAACAAAATAAAATTCCATCAAAAATATTACCGCGAGCCGGGCTGAACCAGCGACCTTCAGATAACTGAAACTGATCAACTTCAGTCTCCCAACTGAGCTATAGCGGCGGATGGGAATAGTCCGCACTTATTATCCCAGTGTCAATCCTGGATCACAATTTTCCAGCAAACAGTCTTGTTAGCAGTCAATTGCATGGAAAACTTATAATCAATCTATTACTTTCAAATTGAGTCTAAATAAATGTTTATGCATCATCCTAGTATCCGAGCAATGTGCATTGTGAATGGAGTCAGTTTGTCTCAAATTCTCAGGGTTTGAAATCTGGTTGTGGCCAATTTTGCTGGAGAACAAGTGTACTCTAGTCGACCCCGAGGACCAAAAGATTTGAGAGGTTTCAAATTGTTATGGACCATAATTTCAAAAAGTACGGAGGAGAAAGTGGGAATTCAGTGTATGGAACATGCTGCAAAAATGATACGCGGAATTGGATACAAAGGAATCCAAAAAGCAAAGTGTGGTGTTTCCAACACCAATAGGCATTAAGGATCCCACGTAGGTCAACGTTTCCACCTATTACTTCAAAAAATCTGACAGTTTTTGTACAGTTCATCTATATCTGACACATGCTTTATATCGTATTTATGTAATTATGAAGTAATTTCAATTTGTAATAACAATTTTAAACAAATTTGGTAGATTTTTGCTGTATTTCATAAACATGGCGTGACCCAAGGGCCGAAATTTAACATTGGCCAATTTTTGCCAGTTTTGAAATTTTGCGATTTGTGCGAAACCTATGGGCGGATTTGGAGGTTTTCTATACAACTTATTAAATTGCTCTCCAAGACGAAGATTTTGAGCTATCGTATGACCCGATTGGAGGAATTTTATTTTTTCGCACATTTT
>JAAXNX010002176.1:0-14378 GCA_036491905.1 Folsomia manolachei
GGGCAAATGAAGAATATTGTTCAACTTGAGCCAGAGAAAGGATCCAACCATCCACACACTAAGCTACACACTGGTGCGTAATACTCCCACGAAATAAAGTCATCCAATAAGAGTTTCTCCAGCCACGTTATTCTAATCTTGGTGAAAGCTGTGCAATCTAACCAAGCCAGCCAGCTAGCCAACATTTCTCAATTTCCAACCACAATTTTTACCAATCCGCATCTTCATTTTGGTCTAATCCCATCCCACGTTCTTATTCTGTTCTATTTTCAGGAGTGCTTTCTCCAACAGAATGAAAGAAAATAGAAACTCGCTAAGCTGGGACACATTACAGAAAAATTTATTGGATATTGGTTATTGGTGGGAAGCGTGGGAAGTGGTGAACACATTGATTATTCACAAAAGGACAAGAAAAGTATGTGAGCAAGAAAGAAATTGGTTTACTTTTAGTAAATAAGTGTAAGTGTGTCAAAGGAAGTAACTCATAAGACATACAGTAGTAAAGAGAACAGGGTGAAGTAAATCAAATACGAAGCTGAGACTGAGCGATTTATTCCTATTCCTTCAAATATACTTCAACAAACACTTAAATAAAATACCTTATTTGTAATAAATGTAAAATGTAATCGAAATGATTGGCTTACATGCAAGAATTGAATGGATTAAGAGTTTATTGGCCACCCACGCATTTCATGTCATATTACTTCATACCTTTGTGGAACCAACAGGCAGAAATTTGGGACAAATTTTTCTGCAACCTGTGCAAATTTTATGGTACACTATCCACCAAGCACTAGCTATCATCCTTCCGACATTTGTTGTAATGACCAAGTTTTATTTCAATTTTGACAATTATTGAGCATAAAAAAAATTTCTACGTTTTGAGTTGTGTAACACAATTGTTCTTGGAAAATGTTATTAATCCGATTCGGATTATCCGATTCGAATTCCTGTAATTTTGACATATGTCAGTGATTTGGATCAAATATCAAGAATTCAATTACGTCAAATATCAACCACAACCTCGGAGCTAGTCTCAGTAAAAGCAATAGAGCAATAAATGCTGGAATTTAAACCAGATTAAATAGCTTTGATGTGATGTGATCCCTTCTCAAAATTGTTAATGCATTCAATCCTTTCTCCACCCAACAACTTGTGTAACGTCAACAACTGCCCTACTTTACATGGGATCAGAGAGATTTTAGCCAGGATTTACATCACAATCCTGCTTTCTCCCTGCTTTCACTACCATATAATGAATGCCCATTCACAGAGAGATGATTGATATTCAAAACTAAACTGATTTACTTACGCTGAGACACGACCCGTCAGTGGAGAAGTGTCTGAGCAAATTATTCCGGAAATGAGCCCAACTTGATCCTAACACACTGAGGGCTTTTGTAGTGAATTGTGTAATGATGAAAAATGATGTATTGCCTACGTGTTGGATTATCCAAGAAAATTGGAATCAAACCCCGAACAAAACATGAGATCAAAAGCTCAAACCCAAGTACATGGATTCTGGATATTGTGCAATTTTATTATTGGTCCAAATAAAAAAAGCTAATAATAGCAAATCGGGCCTACTCTCGGAATAAATTGCAAACGACGCAATCTTCATACTCTCTCTGGAACGGTGACAAAGTTGAACGGATTTGTTTTTCTGAAATTGCGTTCAATCAAATGCAAAAAACAATCACGCCAAGAAACAAATTGATCAACAAGATTGAATTGAGAAGAAACACAATTTTCCACATTTCATTACCTTCTAATAAACCAGAGTTGTCTGAAGTTTGACTTGTTCAGCGCAACGGAAGATTATTTTGCCTTATGAGGTCGAACTACGTCAACAAAAAAGATTGACACTTTTCAATAAAAAGCTGTCACCAAACTAAACTAAAAGTCAGAGTCTGCATGCTTTGACATGACATGACAAAAAAGGGGATTCATGACGTGACAGGGAACGCAACAACGCTGGGATAATATTTCTTGGTAGAGTTTGTAATAACTGTCTTTCTCTCTGGAACTGTTTCATGTCCTTTGTTGTTCCAGTTAGGGAAGAAACAATCAAAATGATGGTATTTTCATGTCATGAGATGAGGGATGGAGAAAGTCACCAGGGCGTGCTGCACTGCAAATCTTGCCACTGTCTGACAAAACTGAACCTACGATAACAAAATTTACTTTGTGACTTGGATTGTTCTACTTTTTTCATTTTTTTTAGTTTACTCAACTTGTCGCTTTTCTTTGGTTTGGATGAAAGTGAATTGAATTGAGTTTGGTTGGATGACAAAATATGACACGGTTCATTTTTGGGAGAGACAAAGAGCCAAAATTTGACATGAAAGGATTCATGTTTTCTTTTAACTGGGACAGGATGCCGTTTGAACACTTAGGGGCACTTGGGATGGAGAAAGCAAACACATTTTATAGTCGGGATGCAAGCTGCTTCAATTTTCAATTGGTAAACAGTTCTGCTCTTGGTACAAGCAGAAATGACATGATTTCACGTTTGTGGAGTGCAATAGAAATGTCAACTCTGCCGACGCAAGTGTTTCGTAAATTTGTGGTTTAAACCTTTCCGAATTGTAAAATTCGGAAAAATAAAAAAGCCATTTCAACACTAATCCTAATATTTACTTGAACTGCAATCATAAATAGTTCAAGCTAAATACAGCTCGTTGGAAGAGTCCAAATGGGGATGGATGAGTAAAAAGCTTTCCAAAATAAGACGGACAATGCACGCACACACGTCCTCGTAAAACTAAGAACAGAACAGTTTCAGTCAGTTGTACTTGTCAGGGTAGGAGTATAAAATGACACAGTGCCAAGATAAGTATGAGATAGAGAATAAAGAGTGCTGTCGGATAAAACATGAGATGAGATTGCGAGATGAAAGAAATGTAATAATTTTTATCCTTTTGTCTTTTTGACAGCTCTGTCTCAATCTAATAAGCGTGCCAGTATGAGACAAGACAATCAAGTCATATTTGCAGTATGTAGTAAAAGTTAAACTAAACAATTAATTTTTTCCAAATTCTAAAATTTCACTTTAAAATGTTAACTTTAAATTTTTACTTACCTTTCTAATTCGCTTTTGAGCTCTTGGAATGTTTCTTTACATGACGGCTTAGTGGATTTGCCTCACCATCCTCCAGTTTTAGTTTCCAGTTGTAATAAGGTTTGTAATTATGTCCAACAAATCTCTTCAACTGCAGTACTTAAACGAGTCAACGTGTCGAGTCCCGGTGGTCCATTTATATTTAGTTTGGCTGTGATTTTCTTCCGAAAACTTTCTCTTTTCTGTCCCTCGATCTATTTGCTTTGCACCCTAGAACAAATAAGGACACAAATATTTATTCAGAAATCTGCCGCAATCCTTGCCCTACCATTTGCACGACCCTAAAATTCTAGGGCTT
Organism: Folsomia manolachei; assembly: GCA_036491905.1. NCBI lineage: Eukaryota > Metazoa > Arthropoda > Collembola > Entomobryomorpha > Isotomidae > Folsomia > Folsomia manolachei. Next base: position 3,420 of record JAAXNX010002176.1, read on the forward strand.
GAAGCACAAATAAAGCTTAAAACCTTTGACCACCGAGCGAGTCGGCTTTCTTGCTCTAATCGTCATTTAACACGCGAGAAATTGAGACGTTAAGCCTTTACTTTGGCAAAGAAAGTAGCCACCGTCGTTTAGTGTTCACTAAGAATTTGTAAATACCTGTTTCAACGAACTGGGGGCACAGATTCACCCACCTACCAACACACTAAGTACCGGACTGACTCAAGAAAAGCGTCTCAAACTGCACCCAAACTCAAGTCTTGGCAAGTCAAGCAATGTAATACAATGAAAAAGTGGTCTGAGAATGAGAAACAAGTCCAACTTTCTCCCCAGTTATATCTCAACTTTACCCCAAAAAGCTTGTGGTGTCTGAGTTTATGTTAGGATGCCACATCCACCCCATGCAACCACTTTCTCCGGAAAAGCCACGGACTCGGGGAAATTGAATTGAATTTGAATCTCAGACTTGGTTTTTCCTATTCGGATAACAGCTAGAAATGTAAAATGATTACTGATCCACTTACTGCCCACCCACGGCCACTATCTCATTTTTGATGATTTGAAGCCCTCAGTTTTATATTGTGTGTGTGGTTGCAGAGACTTCAGAACGCTAAATCCTTAGTTTTAGAGCAAAATCTTTAGCTTGAAATGATTACAAGATAATGTTTTGGCGTGAGATAAATAGTTGTCTAAGGAAAAAGGATGTGTATTTAACAATAACCGAGTTTCTTTTCACTGACAACCGTTTTGGAGAGAAATCTGCTATTTATCTTATTGTATTTGTGCCACTGATGTAAACACATTTGACGGAATTTCATCAAATATGAATTAAGCACCCAAAAACACATGCATCTGACTGGTGGCTAACAAAAAGAGATTGATAATACTTGAAGCAGAATTAAATTTAGATTGACTCCACAAAAAGAAAGGATTCAAAGCCACATCTTGGCCTGATTTTGTACAAGATGAAATCTGCCACCAACAAATTCTGTAAGACGTTGTTGAATCCCATTTAAGAACTGCGTTGGTTGATGCACAACAAGAAATAAGTTGCCCTAGAGTGCCATCATCCCACTCACTAAATCCATCCAATTCAAACTCCCAGAAAAGTATATCACCCAACCCAACAAGATCTAATGAGACGGCTCTTTCCCTTTGAATCTGCAGAATTAACGGAGACCATTCACTTAAAGACTTTAGTTGAAGAAGATCATTCACTACAAGGAATCCTGCCCTGGGAGAAAATAGAGAATCTGTACTTTGAGATTTTTCAATTTTGAGGATTTAAGCCCACGATACTGCATCCATTCTTGAGTCGTATAGATAAGTGCAAGTAAGTATCCCAGAAAATAGACACTTGATGTTGATGGGCAGGGCAACTCAGTTGTAAAAGTATTCCTGAGATGGTTTCCTGGAGGAAAATGCGAAATGTAGCTAATTCCAGGAGATGTTCGAATTCGACCTTTTACCCAAGCTTCTACAGAATCTGTATTTGTGGTATATCTACGTGCATCTAAATCTGGATCGGTTTTTTCAATCTTCCAGCCACAGGCCACAGTTCAACCAAGTAAAGTTTTATGTAGTTGATGATAAAGTTGTGGGATGCCTTGGTTATAGTACATTCAACCACAGCTGCCTGCAGGGCTTGTCGAAAAAGTCGTTTTCACTTGCACCCTCAATGAAGCAATTGGGCCAGGAAATTTATTACTGTATCCGATCCGTAAATTTTCAGTGCTCCTCTCGCTTAAAATAGTACGCGAATCTAGTCACTCCCACACTTATTACGTTGCGTTTGAAGAGAAATGCCGAGGAGTAGAGAAATTAGTTCATTTGTAATCTAATCAGTTTTCTGGTTGTAATAGCGTTGTGGGTGGATCTCTCGGAATGGAAGAATTATAAGGTTTTCACGTCCAGATGGAATGGGAATGAAGGCAGGAAATTAGGGGACATTAAAGTTGCAAATTCTTAAAATTCTGTAACTTGAAGAGTTGGGGAATGAGACTTGTTTTAAATTGTTGGGATTGGGTTTCGGTGTGATACGTAAGGTTAACTGCATTTATGCGGTGCATGATATTTTACAAAGTTTTGAGTGTCTTAAGATAAGTCAAGTGTGGCTACTTCTCAATCAGGTGAGACAACTTGGGACCACTTGACCGGCCAAATTTTGTAGGAAATTTTGCAAACTTTTACTTGAAGTGGCCGGATGAAGCATTATATTTTGGTAATGGCTTCATCAAAATTCAGCATACGAATTAGGCATACCACGTGCAATACAATTTGTAAAAAATATGTACATATCAAGTGCGAAAACTAGAATGGTAAATGCAGCCAGAACTTTTTTGCAATAATTTCATCTAGCAAAGGTGATCCAACACAATAGTTTTCGGTACAAAATAAAGTATGTCGTATCATTCTGTAACCATTCCAGTATATCGCAAATTGTTTCGACTTATCAGCAACAATTCACACATTGCATGAAAGCACCTCAAACTTTCTCCCCTACCCTCAGACAACTTTGCGAATTTCCCAACAAACTGGCAAATTTTCCTCATCTCGAAACGGTTGGATTGGCCCGATTCTAATCTAGTAGTTGTACTTCTTTCTTTCCCTGTAGTGCCGTACACTTCCCAAAAACCCAATTAATTACCCAAAAGACCACAAGAAGAAAAGGGAAATGAGTCCAGGCCCACTTGGAGAAAACTCTTCTTCCTCCCAAACCACGGAACCCGTAAGTTTCGCCAAAACCCAACCCGAGCCAACTTTCTTGGCGTTGTGGTAGGAAGATGGTAAAAGTCATAATGCAACGATTTCTATTTCTCGCTCCGTAAATCATCAACTCCGCTCTAGAGAACACTTACAAATCCGGGCCCACTCGCCACTCTTAAGACTTGAGTGAAGAAGTGCTCTTCAAAGGCTTAGACGGTATTTACTTGGAGAGGATGTATGATAATAGATGCTGAAGTCTTTTGCTTTCTGGCTGATGTGATACAAGGCTTAGACGCAGTTAAAATGACGTATCATCCCAAACTTGGTGACTGCAAGGGCAGCTAATTTCCTCAGTAATCTCATCCATCAGGATGCATTATACGCTTAATGAGTCTCTGGAGAGAGGAGTTCAGTCCCACTTCGCACTTTATTTTGGTAATCCACTAAACTACAAGGGAGCAAACGAATTGGGTTCACCCACAACCAAAACATTAATATCCATAAAGGGCTCTTTTTGTGCATGAAACAGTTGTAGAATTGTCTGGTCCGAAATGCATTTGGGACTGAGGCGAGCATAATAATCTAGACTTCACTCACAGTCGAAAAACAATTGGCAACTGTGAATGCAGTGATTTTCTAGTAATGGCAAGTGTTGTGCAAATTTGGGCATCATCAGCTAATGCATCGTTGCATCTGGCTGAATTATAATTATAATAATTTTGCACCATTAACTGACGCTGGTAGCTGAGGGCTATGTTAATTTCGCATTGATTGTGGAGGCGTGAAGCTGGCTTTAATTTGGGTGTATTGTCTCCAGTCTCAGCCAACTTTTTCTGCTTTGATGACTGCGTCAAGTTGAAGAGAACGGGATTTTGTAATGACAGGATTGTTAATTGCAGTCTAGGTTAAAATAAATTAGTGCAGATGATTCTAGCTTAAAAAGATTCGATCCAATTCAAAGTTTCGACAGTATTCTTTCAATGATCACAAATCAAGCGTTTAGCGTAAGTCTGTGTGGTCAGTCATTAAATTCTATTTTTTTAACAAGAGTAAAAAAAAAGACCTCTCGTACCATTCTTTTTTGCTGACCAAATATAATGCACTACTTTTTATTCAGCTATTGTTTCAATAATGTCTTACAAATGTATGTGCTTGTTTTCAAGACAGGGTTGCGACAACAATGTCACGTTAAATGCATTACATATTTTTAGGCGTTGTGTCCGGATTTGGATATAGATTCTGGTCGGATATAGTTACATGAAAAACAAAATATATGGGACTTGACCATGCAAAAATTTAAATAAAGCCGTAAAATATTTTACAACCCATAAAATCCAGTTCGCTTAGCTCAAAATTTTGGTTTAGGAATTTGCCAACTTTTTTGTTCCTTCCCCATGTAAAACATTATTAAAGGCTCTCAACATTTGGTAACTAGAACAAACCTCCCCAAGAAATTCGACTTTCCTTCTTTAGAAAAAGAACCCCAAATAACCGAACTACCATGTAATTCACTCAGAAAAGACAAGCTGTCAAACCAAGTGAAGCCTAGGAATTAAATAACTCAATCTAAGATTGACGACGGAAGATTGGTTTCTCGATAATTATTTTACGACGGATTTAACTTTGGTTTATTTTATGACCCAATTAAAACCGGGGACAGTTTCCTGTCATGGTGTGGCCCGTTCCACGACTCTTTTTACTACTGCAATTGATACACACATCAAAGATTCGGATGTGGGGCAGTAAATATCGAAATTGGTAATGTGATGGAAGCATTTAACTCCATAAAAATGTCGCTGCCAGAGAGTAAAGGAAAGTGACAAAGTTTCTCGATCCGGCAGATATGAGTTCATCTCCCTTTGACTTGACTTAATTCACTCAGTCTCAGTTTATCTTGGTGTGGGTCGTGGTTGGAAATCCGACAAAAACTTGGTACACCATTTACTTTAGTAAAGACTTTAGTCTGTGGAAAGTATCGACTTTTATTTGGCAGCAGACATCAAAAACCCTTTTTATTCCGTCATTTCGCCAACGTTTATTTTTTGTTTTTTGGCAACTTTGAGACTTTGCTGCTTTGTGTGGGGTAAATTAGTGGAAGCTGCATTATGGAGGATGGGTGGGGTTGAGATGCAGGGTTGGCATAAAAGATGAGTTTTATACTGTAGTAAAAATTTCTTGGATTAATTATAAGGTTTAGAGTTTCTCATCTGCAAGCGATGGCATTTAAGATGGAAGAGCTGCTGGTGTGCTGGTAGACTCTGATCCGAGTTCGTTGTGGTCTATTTTGAGCTGCTGGACAGGCAGGGAGGGAGGGAGGGCTCTTTCGACCTTTATATAGTGATTGTCGGATCAATTTTGGAATATTTATGTTCTTTTCTGGATAAGACATTCAGGGATTAACATTCTTTTTGTAGTGAACCGATGAAGTTTGTGCTGGACGTATTGTTAGTGAAGTATCTGTTCCTGGTATTTACTCAGATATTACTGTTTCACCAATGTAGGTTATTCGACCTCAGGTGTGATAATAGCAGTGACAATGTCAACTAAGCTTTGATCGGTCAACAACTTACTGGTAACATACATGTCTTAATAACTGGATTACATATATCCCAACTAGGTTATAGGCTACTGTCATTATAAATCATTTACACAAACCAAATACCTCTTTCTTTATTATTACTGGTCAAAATGTGCAATTCAACACAATAACTTTTCCACAAAAGCCGCACACGACACAATGAACCGAATCGATAATAAGAAAACTAAATTAAGTGGAATGTCTATGAATGGTGTCTTCCTCTTATTCACGAATAAACAGAGGACATCCTTCAATTCCCCCCATTCATTTGTCATTATGCACATTCCACTCCAGCCATCTTAGACCACACCAACTTTTTTCCGCAATTTATGACCCAAACACATCCAAACTACCGACAAAGTTTTTAGCAACTGAAGCATTTTCACTGAATAAAATATTCTTCTTGGCCCTACCCAACTAAATTAAAATGGAGGAGTCTCCATTAACTTCGAATAACTCCAGTGTGTCCATATTTCAAAATAATTTCCAAACCCACACGCCCACCCTCGAGTTGGATCCGAATAATAGCATCCGTTCCGTTATTATAATTCTGCTAGCCATCGCCTTTATTATTTCATCCGTGGGTGGCAACGGTCTCGTGATTTTTGCATACATCACCAACAAAAACGTCCGACACTCCCCATCCAACGCCTACTTGGCCGCCCTAGCCCTGGTCGACTTGGTTATCGGACTGACCGCAGTGTTTTTTGGCCTTATCTCAATTTACAATAAAGTTTGGACCTTTGGCCGGGAAGGATGTCAACTATGGCTTATCTGCAGCTATGGGTTGACCTTTGTGAGTTCCACGCACCTCGTCCTTATCGCCCTGGACAGGTATCGCATCCTTTTCCAAGGATTGGACTACATTTCTCGGACAACCCTCTGGAAAGTTGGGCAGGAAGTTGGCTATTCTTGGCTACTTGGTGGGTGGGTCCTACTCCCAATTCTGCTGGATTGGGAAAACGTCGCAGTTGATCCGTCAGCCAGGAGGTATTGTTATGTGAAGAAGACACTGAGTTGGGTACTTCTCACAAATATTATCACATTCCTCATTCCGGGATGGGTTATGGTAAAGTTGTACCATAAAATATTTTTGGAGTTGAGACGGAGGTTGAGAGAGAAAGCGGTGGGATGTACGCCATCACTGTCGTCGGCGTATTATCCGGCGGCTACTGGGAGTCCGGGTCAAGGTCACGGTGGGCTTAGTGAACCTGCTTCAAGGATTCAGAATACCTTATCAATCCCAGGGGTTCGAGCTGGGTATGTGATGAAAATGAAAGGAAACAAGGAATCTTCTGAAGATGGAGACACGGACAATTCGTCGATGGATGTGGAAGAATTTATGAGACGAAAGAAGGCGAAATTTTGTCTGGATCAGGAGAGAAGGGCATTAATCACGTTGGGAGTGTTGATAGGAGCGTATATCACTTGTTGGAGTCCTTACATGATTTCTTGCTTTGTCCAGGCACTTGCACCAGGGATTCCCATTCCAAAACAGCTCTACTCCTTTCTTGGACTGTTGGGATGGGTTAATTCTTGTGTTAATCCGATTGTTTATACGGTTAGGAATAGTGATTTCAGGAAAGCGTTTAAGAACATTTTTAACTGTTATAGAAAATCTTAAAGACGGCAATAAAATCCATTCTTTGTTATGATCATGGAGAATTCTGAAACATTTCATTTATATAACTAATCTGAAAACGGTAATCTGAGATTGAAAGGTAAATTGGCAATAAAATAGTTTTATTGTTACAAATGACAAATTCTGTCTTTGGGTATTTGCTACTTGTTAGTCCAAAACAAGTTAATAGTTCCTTGTCAAGAAGTGCAGCACCTAGATTCATATCCACAATTTGAGACGAAGTATGCTAGATTTTATGATAAAACCCCAATTTCTTGTTAACATATTTATACAACGCCAATCATTATTTGTCCTCAAAATTATCGGAGAACCACAGATAAACCGAACACTAACTCATTAATCTAACTCGAAATTGCCTTTTTAGCAATTGAAAATTTCCCAGATAACATCACCACAATAAAACTTGTACACAATGTTTAGTTTGGTAAACGTCAACAAAGTGATAGCAGTGTATTGTATTTTAGGAAATACCCGGAAAATAATTAGGCATATGCTTTCACTCAGTCATATTCATCAGGAAATGACTGGGCTGCGTGTGACGAAGCTTTTAAGTGATAAAGCAACTGATAATTTCGTTCATGAAATGTAAAATCTAAAATTTTGAAATTAAGCAATTACTCTTTCCAATAAACAAAATTGCAAGGATGGACCCTACTGTTGACAAAAATGTAACGTTTTGGACGTTTTCGCGTACTGCATTGTGGGGTGAAATGTGTTGGGCTTGTATAATTGCTTTTATAAAACCTTTGATTTTAATCACTCTTTGTTCTATAAGACTAAGGCCAAAATTTTTTATTTAGTAATTTAAATATTTTTATAAACCTTAGATAAATACGACATGCTACCGTAATACTGCCGTTGGTCAGGAGTAGGAAAAGCTTGTTTGATCTATCGCGAATTACAGAAAAAGTCTCACAATTCCGGATTTGTTCACTATTTCATCTCCTCAACTTAAAATCTCTCACCGCATTTCCCAGTCTGCTTCTAAACTCCCAAAAAAATCCTCCACTCGCGACACAAAGTCCTACAAAGAGTGCAAAATATGCACCTTGCAACTTTTTCAGCGAAATTTTAACCGCACCCCCAGAATTCCCGTGTTCCTGTTCCTCACTCAGGATATTAGGTGGAGATTTTCCAACCCTTTTTAACCCCGCCACCCAAGCATTCCGTCCCCTTCTCATCATTCCATGAAACATATCCATCCACTTAACCGGAAGTCCTTGAGACACCAAAACACCAATCTGTTGGTTAAATAGTGTCTCCAGAGGCGAATCCTTCCCCAGAATTAGGCTCAACCCTGCCGTATAAGTGGAGAAAGAGGATTCCTTCATAATGGATTTTACCCCGGACGAGAAATTCCGTGCCGAAATCAAATCCACAATTGTTGTATACGTAATACAGACATAGTTCTGTATAACGACTTGCTTCAAACATTTGACAGAGTCGCGATGAACGTCCATCTTGTTAAACACCTTCTGAATGACGGGACTATCCGAATTTTTCAGTACCTGGAAAACCATATCCCCAATATAGTCTAGACCCCAGGCATTCGTCGTCGGGGATGTGACCAACTCATAGAAATTCTTGGGTTGAGCCAGTATCGGAGGAAAGGCCAGTGTGGCGTATAACTTGCTTTGATAAACATTTGATATTATCATCGAAACAAAGAGCCACAGAACCAGGAATAGTTTTAAAGGTCTCGGACTCAAGAGAGGGACATCTTGGTCGAAAAATGCGGCCAGAGTGTTTTCAACTATTTCTCCATTCCTCCACAGACGGACGGCTGACCTCTCGGAAGGGCTTAGGTAAGGGAAAATGTAGGTCTTGAATAGTTCTTGAGTTCCGTAGATGAAAATGATGGCCACGATTATTGAAATGCCTAAGAAAATCCAGACCCTCTTTCCCAACGGGGCGGAAAGTAGTTTCCAAGAGAGGACTTCGTAATGTCGTCCTGTTATCATTACTGCGGATTGGTATTCCAGCGGAGAGGTCAGAGTCACGAGTCGGGACCGTTCTAACGAGTTTCCGGCCAGGATCCCAATTTCTGCCAATTCATTGTAAATGTCACCAACCACTCCGACCCAGGTCCCGTTGTTTGCCAACTTTTTTCCGGTTCCAGCCCCACCCGATGCGTGTTGGAATACGGCGGTGAAATTTAGTTTACGAGTTAGTTGGGTGTGGAGTTTCTCAAATATTCCGGGATTTATTATCCAGCTCCCGTCCCCTTTTGGGGAGGGTCGCAGTGTTATTCGGACTCGAACTGAGGTGGAACAAGTTATTTTAAAAGATCGCCCAAAAAATGTTGGGGACGTTTTGGGAAATATTTGTTGTAAGAAGGACAAAAGGTCAGGCTTGGGTGGTAAGGCAATTGTGTAGGCGTTAGGATTTGTCATGCTGACTTGGTTGCAAAAATAGCAGAGTGGCCAAACTGCAACGGATTCATTCTCAATTTGAAGCACAACTTTCTTCTGAATTTGGTTTAATGGTGGTTCCAACACGGGAAAGGTGTTAATGCTCATTTGCTCCTGAGTGATAAAGATGTAAAAATCCCGTGTTTTATGTAAGTACCGAGATGGTTTAATGGCGTCCAATATTTCTTCTGTATCACACTGAGTTAGATCGATAATATTTAGAACGGCAATGTTTTTTGTGGTTAACCTCTTACTTGGAGGGTGCATCGTGGAAATCAAATCGAGACTAAGAACCATTGTCGTGATTAAGGGCGAGTTTTCAGAAGTACTAGAAAAGTGGAATGTGTCAAAATGAGAGGATGCCAATTTTTGGCAAAGTTTAAAAACGAATCTTACTTCGAGATTTTGCAAGTTCTCAAAGTTTTTTGGGGCAGTTTTTTCAAAAGGAGATACTTCACCATAATTGTGATGGAGTATGGAAAACTGGATAAATAACAAAATATAGAGATTAAAAAGTCGTGCCATTATTGCAAGATGTTCATGTTAGCGACGTTTCAGGACTGGATGGAAACAAAGAATGAAATGCGTGAGAATAGCATTTTTATCGGAAGGCTAAGATAGTTTATATTACCCGAATTTTAAGGTTCATCATATCACCACTACCCGATGGATTATGTATAACCTCGTAAACGGTGGGTTATAGCGATACAATCTGGTCTTGAAAAAATGGAAAAGGAAGTAAAAATTGGAATTGCCTTAAATTTTTTAGCATTTCAGTTACCAAACACGTATTGATTCCTATTCCTGATGCCTGACTACTGACAACTAGTGATTAGTAGTGATAAAAATGAACATGATTGCCTGGAATGAGAGAAAAGTCCTTAAAAATTCATTTTGACGAGAAAATTGATAGCAATCGGAGACTTGTAAAATTGTGCTGTAACCGAATTTGATCGAGGTTTACTTCATTTTTCATTGAGACCTCTAAAAATAAAAGATCAATAAAATTGAGATAAATTTCAATATTAGGTTTGAAAATAGATTTGGTTTAGTAATTTGAGATTTCTTCCTTATTTCTTATTTTTGTAATATTGGTGACATAACAAGTAAACTGGAAGTAATATCATTATTTGACAATTTTGCTTGTTTTCCTCATATACTATGTATTGTACAAATACTTTTAGTTTTTCAGGTAGGATTGCTTGTAGTATCGTTTGCATATGTAATGACATTTAAGGATCAAGGCAAAGCCACTGTCCCGGATTAGAAAGTTTGATGAACCCTTATTCCTTAAATGCAGGACCCTACCAGTAAATAAGGTATCGCACCTTTGTTCCTATACAAAAATACAATAGTAAATTCAACCGAGGCATGGATTAAATTAGAATTCACCCAAAATGCCATTTTTAGGGATAACTATGCCATACGATGCTTTATTCTATTTGGTTCTAAAAAATGTTGAGACTCATATCTGACTTTACTTTGTAAGTAGTTGATTTAAACATTTTTAAAGTTCCATTCGAATTGCCATTCAATTTTTAGTCCAATAACTTCTGAAAAGTTAAATGGAAAGATATTTTAAACTAATTTTTCGAAATGCAACAAATGGAGCTCGATCCCGATTT
>JAAXNX010002177.1:0-14373 GCA_036491905.1 Folsomia manolachei
TTTACGAAATGTATATGAATCTTGTCGATAATAAAAAACTGAGTTTGGTGACGATGCACCTTTTATATTTTCTCTGCTTAACTTATCAGCCCCGCAAACACCGACGACTCACAGTTTCTTTATTGATCTTTTTACTATTGTCATCTGAAATTGAGAAAATACTATGAGCAAGGAAGGAGAAGATTTCTTGTACACAGAGAAGAGCTGTAAACTTGAATTTCCGGGTAGATTGGTCAAACAGTGGGAGATAGAATTCATGCTTTCTCGTCTTTTTGAGGAAGGACTTTGGGGACAATGAAAATAGCTTAAACCAATTTTCTACATTTTGAGGAAATTCTAACCGCACATGCACAATAACATTTCGATAAATCTAGCTAAAAATAATATGCTGCGTTAAAAAGACATTCTGGTAAATAAGTTATTCATGTATTTCATATAGGAAGGAATCAATCTGACAAATACAAATTAATCGCTGTCATCATCATCGACATTCTTCCGAGGATCGAAATTTCTTAGATGGTCGATGGCCTTGTCTAGGATTTCCATCTCCAATTTGTGTCGGGCACATGCTTTACTTTCCGATGACACAGAATCCCAAGATAAGCGAGAGTCCTCAGAGGAGTTACCAGATGAGGATAAACTACAAAACAAATTTGCATAAAAAGGTTGATTTCACATTTTAAAAAATCCCAGACTTACATAACAAGGCTGTCATCCGAGTCTTCATCGTCCTCATCCTCACTGGTGACAGGTTTACTACCCTGACTGGAGTTTGATGTAAATAGATGAAGGAAGGTTAATGGCATGCCGGTGATACGTCCACTATTATTAAAACCTGATTACTCACCTGGAAGTACTACCCCCTGTGTCCTTATCGCCTTCCATAAAGGGCAAAATTGAGCCCTTTGACCCATCCTCGGTTGTACTACCTTGTCTGCAGTTCCATTCAAATAAATGAAGGAAAGTTAATGTCGTGTAAGTGATACTTACACTATTGTTTGAAACCGTTCACTCACCCGGAAAAATTGTCCCCTGTGTCCTCCAATACAGGTAAAACCTGTGCATTTGACTTATCTTCGGGTTTAGCATCACCATCCTCCAAATCCTACGTAATTAACGAAAAGTTCAGTAAACAATAATAACCGGCAGATTAGCAATACCCAAGACAGTGTAGGTTGACCTCACACTTACCTTTTGGGTTGAATATGACGACATTATTCGTAAATGTACAAATACGGCTAGTAGAATAAAATTGGAATTGAATTATGTATTTACTACTTTGTGTACAAAATGATTGTACAAGTCAAATAACAAGACCGCTCCCCATGTGCGATTGTCTCATGTGGAACGTGTGCTCATGATTTTTAAATTTTAAAAAAAAATAACTTTGTAGTGAAATCGTCATTCATTTCACGTATGAAATTGTAATTTTTCAAGTCCAAGTAGTAGTTTAATGTATGGTCTATTCAGTAGTAAAGCAGTTACTACGAAATGAATTGTACTTTTCTTAAAATCAAGGTTTAAATGTGTGTATAAAAAAAATTCCATACCGATTTATATATATATATATATATGTATGAATATGTATGAATATGTGTTGAACGCGTAAAACAACCGATACCGAAACAATTGCATGCCATAAAATTGTATTTCTGCGTCACATTTACCACCGCACCACATTTGTGTCAAAAGTTTCAAGTAATGTTTCAAACTGAATACCATGAGAACATTTCAGTAGATTTGTTTGATGATATCTTCAAACTGAAATAAATAATTTCAGCAAAAAAAACAGAGAACAAAATTAAGAGAGACTTCCAAATTCTAAAAACCCCATCCTATCACAACTATCCCACATCAGTTCCGAAAATTCTAGTAATAATCCAGGACTTTTGACTCCACAATGTCCTCCCAAAAATCCTCGTCTTCATCATCCTCTGAAAGTCCACCCCCACACCCAAAAAGGGCAGCAGCCCCTGCCCGCTTTTCCAGAAGCAGTGGCCGAAGTGTGACCCAAAGCTTGTCTAATCTTCGAGTAACAAGAAGCAATCAGTCTCAGCAGCAACAACAAGTACAACAACAGGATGATCCCCAACCAGCCCAAGACGTCGACATGCAAGACAGTGAAAGCGTCATTGCTCCATCCTCTGTTTCTCAAGGAAGATCGATCAGAAATCCAAATTTTGTGCCAGTGGACCCAGAACACAAAGAGAATAAGAAGCGGATAATTATTGAACAAATAATTGAAAAATACAAGCAGAACCAGAGTTCTCTTATACCCGATGACATTAAACTGTTGAAAAAACCAACTTTACCTTGGCATTATAAGCGTGGAGCCACTGCGTCTCATAAGAAAGGCCATGCAGCAGTACTGAAGGAGTTGAATGAATCCCGTTTGAAAATTCTCCGAAGATATGATGATCCAGTTCCAGCAAGGTCGTATGGAGTGTTGGGAAGAGAAGTGTTCGGAAATCCCACCCTGGCGAGATACGAGGACATTTACGAGAAGGTTAAGAGTGCTCCAGCAAGCGAAGGTCGGAGCCCCATATCCCAGCCACCTTTACCCAAAACCAACACAAATTGGACATTCTACGGCGCTCAGAGTGGTAAATGGGAACATGTCTCAGCCAAAGTAGACACGGGATACCGGACTCCAAGAACCCCACAAACTCCCATGTCCCCACAAACTCCTATGACACCATTGACCGGTCCAGGAATTGGAAAAGCGAGTAAGAAAAAATTAACAACAGCATCCTCACAATCGCAGTTGACAGACGACGAGAATGAGTCTGGAATCAACACTGTCTTGCTCGAACTAAGTTCCATCTTACCACCATTCGCAGGTTTGTACCTGAATGTGACGAATTCATTAATATTTCCTTGTAAATATCATTATGTAACTGTTTTATATTTCACAGACCTGCAAAATTCGGTGTGTAAACTGACCGAATCCCTCAAGTACTTCAGGGAAAACAGCAACATTGTTCAGAGTATGCAGGATGCATGGATCTTGAAAGTCGATCAAGGTAATAGCAACTATATATTGTAAAACTAAATCATAGCATAGATTTGTTTTCTAAACCAACTATTTTCCCATAGCCGCAACATTAAAAGCCATGGGAAGCGTCATCCCGCAACAACAAAGAATACAAATGGACATCTTGAATGCCTCAAAAAATTACCCCTTAATTCGAGCAAACAACGCTTTTCTGATGGATGCAGTGGTCCGGTGCTATCTGGAATCATGCATTGCCATCTTCACAGCAATGAAATCCAAAGACGATAAAAAAGAGAAATTGTTAGATTTAAGGACTGCAATGGATGTAGTCATGTCGGAATGGATGAGTGAGTAGCGTACACATAATACTCATAATAAACTTCAACTGCTCATGTATTTATTATGTGTGTCAGAACGCTTGAATAATGGCATCTTCCTACCACCGTTCAACCTGAAGGATGTAAAGAAAGCAAAAAAGCTCTCGAAATGGATGGCCGAAAGACTGGAGGCAAAAGATCATGACGCAACACTGAAGCACAAGTCCACCCGGCCAGTGACAAAAAGTACAGACGGGATTATTTCGGATGCAATGGTTCCCAAGAAACTCCAGGCAGGACTTTTTGCGGATGTAAGTACATAACTTTACTTGTTCATTATTTGTCTCATGTAATAATGGATGGAGTATGTGTTGCGTTTATAGTTTGTCGGGCAACCTTTGAACGCTTTCTGGAGAACTTGTGGGTCGGTTATCCTAAACTTCCAAGATGCAATGGGATTCATTCCTGGCAAATCCCTGAATACTAAGGTCAACATTACAATGTCCCAATTAATCATACAAAACTTAAACCAGAAATTACTAACCAAATCTGCAGACGTTCGATTGCATCCTCACAAAAATCAAGGAGACTTGCCATCTACCCCTTTTATGTATATTCGACGTAATACTGCAAAGTGAAGTAGACGAAATCATGGCAAGTGATCCAAAAGGTGATGGAGTCAATCTGGACAGGAACCTCAAATTTTGTAAATTGAAGCAGAGAATTCTCCGGACATATGAACAGGTATTTGACATAGCAGTTGGATTCAAACTTCTCAAATTACTAATCCCGTATCAAATGCCATATAGAATGGGAATCGATTGGACAAAGTGTTTGTTGCCCTTGGAACTGAACAGTCCTTTAAAAAAGTCATGGTGGTCGTTCAACCCAACATCCCCCATTTGGATATTTTTACTCCAGATCAACCGAAAGATTCGTTTCATAAATGGGCTACAAAATCTGAAAACCGGCAGCTGCTAGCAGTGAAATTGAAATACGTAAAAGCAATCATGGAAAGCATTTTTGTCATCCCACAAGACGACATTTCCCATTGAACAAGATGGCCCTGCCGATGCAGCAGGAAATTCTTGGCCCATGAATGTTGCTGAATTCGAGATAGATGGCTTCATCAAACCTTATCCTTACAGTAGAATGGATGCTGTCGTGGTTTGTATGTTCCTGGATCGCAAAATCAATCAATCCCAATTTGAAGATCACGGAAGAGAAGACTTAACCTTGGAATGTCGTGATCAGACAGACATACCTGCATCAGATGCACGCCATTATTTCATGCGGATATTGTCCGACATGGCCTGAACTACCTAAGAGCGGAATAAAAGATAAAGTTGTCGTACATACCTGGACATGATATACATTAAAGTGTGACAATTTGATCATGTTATACATTCAAGCATGATAATAAAAATGTAAGAGTCAGATTAGCGGAAAAGAGATACATTGTTTTTTATTCCTTACAATTGAAAAGGTATGTCATGCATCACATATACACAACAGAATATTGATTCATCTTAGGATTTTAAAATTTTGAAAATGGAATTCATGGGATTGAATTATTCTGCTATTACCACATAGAATTTTGTGTCCTTCCAACCTTCACGTGTCAAAACTCATGCATATTGACTCATATGCAGACGGAGCAACTCCATATAGCGGAGCTTGGAGTAAGGTCTGGCCCAATTGGACGACGAATCTGATATTAGCTCTTTTACCAATACCTCATCAATGCTCTCCAACTCGCCGTTTTCCTTGAAAATCGGGAACTTTTGAATCGCCTCAAGCAGTTGAAGTGGTGCGGCGTTTGTTATACTTTCTTCAGATTCCAGGGACAGATCTTTGAAGGCTTCTGGTAAGCCTTTCTGAGTCATCCATGGGACGACACTCGAACGGTACCTTAAGGTTAAGTTATCCACCATTTTGCAGAGTATCAATCGGTTGTCGAATTCACGACCATCTTGAAGAACGTCCAGATTGGCAACTCGGAGGAACGTTCGTGGCCAGGCAGTGTTACCCGATGCTTCCCAAAACCCTCCTTTTTCTTCGAAATTCATGAATTTTTGGAATTTCTAGTTTGAATAATATTCAACATTAGTGAGGTCTTTTGGTTGTAAATTACAGTCTATAAGATTTATAAAATCACTTGTAGGATTTTGGTCAGAGTAGTCGGGACTGGCTTCAGCATATTTGGTTTCCTGTATGGATGCCAATCATTTACCGCACACGAAGGTTGTTTAGCCGCAAACACAAACATTTGTTTCTTCTTTGGAATGCAAATAACAAGGACTTCAGTTGTTTTGAGCTTTTGGAACGGGATGAAACTCAGCATGGTGAGGATGTTATTCTGCTCTTCCATCTGAAATAATTACAAGACTATTAAAGACGAAGCAGAAACCGTTCAATTTAGCTCATCGAAAATGCAAATGACATAAAATAGACATGATTTTGTTTTATAAGGGAGAAATAATTAAAGTAAATTCCAATTTTTAATTCATCAATATTAATCTCAACTCACCGATCGTACAGATCTTCTCTGCTCTGAAATCTGTTGTCGAAGTTCCAGATACAAAGGATCATCAACTCCTCCAGCCTCATACGCTTGTTCCATTCGGGTCAAGGTCTCATGATCAAAATCAATGTACACAAGGCCTTGCTTCAGCACTTGATTCGTCTTTTCGTCCAATGATGGTGGACAATATTCGCACAGCACTTTCAGGACGGATTTCGTCGCATTCAATGAAATTTCATATTGATCAAAGGGAAGGAAGGATTCGAGGTCACTATACAGTAGTTTGTGACCAAAGAAAGGTACGGGCATATTGTTTGTGCGGCATTTTTCCTTCAGCTGTTTTAAAATTGTATATATTAACAATATGCAAAAATACCCAATATAACTGTAAAATAAAGAACTTACAAGGACAAAAGCAGTTAAAGACGGAAATCCAGGTGGAAGATCCCGGTCATCAAAAAAAATCAATTTTTCTTGGATGGTTCTAGTAATCTCGTCTGCATGAAATTTGTTTATGTAATCCAATGGGGGAGAAGGATATCGAGGTGCAAGGATACCATGTCGCATGTACACTAATAAATTAATACAGAAAAATACAACTAAAAATACAACTCAAGACAACGACGCTTTATAAGTTTGATGCAGATTAAACTTGCGATCTCACATCTCATGTTTTCCATTGTGTTTTGAAAGAAATTTGGATGCCACAACTGCATTGGACGATCAGGTCCAGACAAAATCTCGTACTGCCGAGCCGTAGCGTAGATTGCAGTAACTCCAACCGAGAAAATGGTTCTTTTCAATTCCAAGTTTTTAGCCTTAATCACAGCCGCTTCTTCGTCTGTCCTCGCAGCAAGATTGGTGTCAGATCCAAAATATTGCATACTGCGGATTGCGGATTGGGGAACTATTGAATCCCGGAAGTAAGCATTAGTGGAGTTGACTTGTTTTTCATTGATTGTCCACTTCCAGAATCCCTTGACTCCATTTACGCTTCCATTAACAGGTAGTAAAATAGCGTAGGCTCCGGCTCTGTCACATCTTGACTCTCCTTCTTTCAGTCCTTTCTGCATTATGTTCAAAAACGGGCTGCTTCCTTTGGGCACAAAAAAACACATTCCAGATTTAAATCCATGCATATAAGAATACATGTTAGTTTGTTGCATAAATATAATTTGTATGCATACCATCAAAATCTCTGACAAACCAAGCAGTGGCCTGCGCCCCGTGGGAAGACAAGGCAACAGGAGTTTGTGGAGTACTGTATCTCATGCCTGGTCCAGGGAACCCAGTTATTGTCATATCTGGATTAGGACTTTCATTGCCAGCATCAGGGGTAAATGACATTTTTTTTCCAGTTGGCTGAATAACCCCTTTTTGATGAAGAGTCCTTTTCTGAGATGCACTTCTTTGTCCAAGACTGAGTGTCAATGGTCTTGCCGGTGAACCAGTAGAAGTAGGTGAGGAGGAGGCCACCAATCCACTTCTTGCGGTATAAAATGTTCCCTTGTTTGTGGGTTTTGGAAAAGAAGTTGGCGGAGGAGTAATGCCAGAAGCCGGAGTTGTAGGCAAGTTCTGTAGAATGTCATCGTACGTTTCCTTGTACTTGGCAAGTACTTTGGGGTTCCCTTTAACTTCTTTCCCCAGAACATTGGAGGACCGTCTTAGGTTGGTGCCATGTTGCTCCAATATTGTCAACCGGTTTTTGTTTAATTTAGAAATAATCTCCGACTGTCCTTTTCTTGCCGCAGGGGGCGCACCCCTCGAGTACTCCCATGCGGGTATAGGCTTCTTCAATCTTTCCAATTCAACAGG
Organism: Folsomia manolachei; assembly: GCA_036491905.1. Classification (NCBI taxonomy): domain Eukaryota; kingdom Metazoa; phylum Arthropoda; class Collembola; order Entomobryomorpha; family Isotomidae; genus Folsomia; species Folsomia manolachei. The sequence goes on from JAAXNX010002177.1 coordinate 7,652, forward strand.
GGTTACGGGGCGTTGCGGATTTCTCAAAATATCGCCAATCAGACGTTGCAACTCAATCCGATTAGCGTTGTTTGGTCGCGTAGGGTCGCAGTGTGATGGAAAACAACTTGATGCACTCGACTGAGATGACCCGTCTGGGGAAGCTTGTAGGGGTCGTGGTTGAGGATTCAGAGGCTGCCTCCGACTAGCCCCGCGTACAACAATCCCTTGCGCGTCTTGTTCAGCTCGTTTCTTTTCCAATTCCTCCTTTTGTCTTGTGGCAGATCTTATTGGCCGTGGGGGAGGAAGAGCAGACTTTCCAATTTTCTCAGATTTTAATGAGGATAGAGTACTGGAGGGAGGGGATGCAGATGAAGATGAGGAGGAGGAAATGTCCAGTGGGTTCGGGGCAGACATGGTGTAAAATAAGTGAATGATCTGGGTCTAATTAGAACAAAAATAAGATCCGATCTGGTGTCTTGACAGGTGAAAGTAATTTCTAAAGTTTTTTGAAATTTTCTGTGACTAGAATTTAGAAGCTAGGGACTCATCGAATACATTTGATTGTCTTAACAACGGAATGCATAAGTATATCAGCACGCATATTTTTGTCGAAAAATAATAAAAAAATGACCATCCAGGCTAGACAGTCAAAAGTCACGAATTCCGTTAAGCAAAGTTTGTCACGACAGCCTTCTCTCACTTCACAAGTAACAGAATCAGGTAAGTTGCATTTGGCAGATTTATAACAAAATATAATTACCATAATTTGTAATGCATGCACCCTTTTGTGTCAGATATTGTAAGAAATGAGGGGATTAGTAAAATGTGGATTGCTGGCCCTTTCACGGACGCAGGTGTTCTCAAAACGCTATGAAGGAATGAAAATGACAAACACAACCACATCATTCATTGCGAATTCCTTACGGCACAACTCCAATTCTGGCGACGGCTATAGAAATCCCGGTCATAAGCAGACCAGATATTCTTTGATCAATTGCACAATTGGAGGACTATGCACTGGGTTTATTGGGAAAATTGTATGGAAGAAAATTACTGAGAAAGAGGTAAAAACTAAACGAGTATAATTTTATGAGATTCGATAAATTCCTGTAAAATTTAAAAAACTATTTGTGTTTGTTAGAATACCGCAAGCTGCATGGATAGACCACCACAATTTTTACTACGAAGCCCTTTGTATGTCCTGAAAATGCCTCTTGACGCAACCCAACATGTACAAGAAGAGATTCAATTCCGATTTATGAACACTGTTGAAGGGCTGGATGATCAAATGCAAAATCAAGCAGGTGAAGCAGCCTATAACATGGCACTTACGTATTCTCATGCTAAACTGGACGAGGTACTGTCAAAAATGCTTGGGAGTGAATATGGAAAAGTAAAAGTGAATCACATCCTGCTCAAACCAGTGGAGAGCATAAAGATGAACATTAGGGTGCAAGTGCCAAAGGTAGATTATCAAAGTACATGAAATATCGAATGTTATTAGATCAGTGTCAAATGATGAATGTTCCTAGATGATCATGAGTGCGGATCATCCTGATCTGGTATGGCTCAACCACATGCAACCTATGATGACAATTGTGTGGGACGACATGGCTGAGAATTACCGCTGCTATCTGTATATGGCGTTTGTCGTGATTCAGTTCAAGACCGATACGAGTGGACATACAATTCCGGTTGCCATCAAATATGTAAGCGACCAGCAGACCCCAATGCATCTCCCATCAAATGATGATTTTGCAAGAGAGGTTGTTCTGCGGTTCGAACAAGATTTTTTGAGATGGCAGGAAACTGCACACTACATTTATTAACAAGTTTTGCCAAACCTAAATTACCAGTATCTTACTTGAAATGTAAAGTCACAGCCATATAAAACCACCTGTAAAAGTCCAAGGCTTTTTCCAAAATCATGAAATACTTTTAATTATAATGTACGGGACTGTAACTGTTTCGTCTGGCAAAAAGAAATTCTCCAATAAAATCAACATGTCAAAAATAAAGGAATGGAGTAAAAAAAATTTTGTTATAAGTTCTTACATTTTTACTATCATGCATGGGAAAAATTGGGTTAACATGTGAAATAAGTTAAAGAAACCAATTATAATTATCTGAGATGTATATAAATATTGCTAAATATAAATAAAAACTCATTGAGGAGGCAAAAGTTAGCATTATTCAATCCCCCAGGAGTGACAAGTCACTCCTTGTGGATCTGACACTACCCACCAATTGATCCAGCACAACCATCAACCAATTAATTGTGCAAATTCGTACAACATGTAACAACATTAATGAGCTTGTGAAGGAATTAGTTTTAAAAACCAAAAAAGGAGTTACCATGTAGATACAGATCAATTTAAAATAATATTTTTAAGGAGACAGAAAACTCAGAAAAATAATCCGAATTGCATCTTCTGCATAAGAAGCCAGTCTTCCCAACTGCATCATATCAAATCTTCTGAAAAGATGACGCACCGATTCTCAAAATTAGTGCGTGCACTATCCAAAGTTACTGCGTTCGGAGGCGGCGTCGTAATCAGCCACTTTGCCATTGTAAAGGATGAACAATCCAAATCAAAAATCCACTCAAGAATCATTTCGAGGCGAGTTGCCAACTGCGCAAAATGGGATTTCAATGCAGGTGACCCAGGTGCATATAGTCGCTGGGAGAAATTCAACATGAAGCACCTCCTCAATGGATTGGACTACTTCGAAAAACCCAATGATGTTCAACCAGTCAAAGTTTCTGCTAATCAAATCTTGGAGATGAACAAGAAGGAACTGAACGACCTGATCAAAATACAACTGGATTACAATCCACAACAGAAACCAGATCTCAGAGGCTATGGTCAGCTGAAGAGGATAACCATAGTCCTGGAAAGAGCTGAGAATTTCCACCGCCCATACAAAGAAGATCTAAGCGTACCAGGGAGAATCGATCTGGTATGAAGCGTTAGTTATAAAATACTTAGTGATTGCATTTGTGAAAGAATTTTAACTTTTTCTGTAGATGCGAACCAAGCTTCGGAACAACCCGAAATACAGCAATCCTCATCAAAAGTTCAAAGAATTTCATGGCCCGGACATGCTTTGGCATTTCCCACGGTGTAATATTTTGTACGGGATTTACGACGATGCAAGGAGAGAATATGACCTTTACTTGATCGAGGATGTGTTCATAATTGTTGGAACCATGCCTGTCGGCACCACCTTGGCAAAAAGTGGAATGTATGGAAATATATTTTTATCAGCATAGCTCCACATATTTTCAATTGCTATAATATCGCTTGTCATTTACAGTTTGCCATCACACTTTGAGGGATACATGATTTCACGTGACGATGGAAAGGAAAGAAATGCTTTTAATTTGGTGAAGAACAACACCACTCAACAACTCCAAGCACGTTTCTCGAGAGCAGAATCATTTGATAAATGGTTCATGATGAGACAAGTATGCAAAACACAACAAATATAGACAGAATCACAGCACACGTAGCAACTCAAGAACCAGTTATGTAGTACATAAATTTTGCCGAGCCCGAGTCAAATACCCAAAATTCAAGAGACAATTTTTCAGTCAAGAGTCATGATATACTTAGTATTGTACAAAAAACAAAACCTGTCAATTCATTTACCAGAAGAATTTGAGTGCAATAAAGTCATCATTACGTTGTCAATCTAAACATGTGTGCAACGGCAAGGATCTGCAGTGTGCAAATGATTTTATTAATTTTTATTAATTTAATTTTTTTTTTAAAAGTAACTACAATGCACATCCTAAGAAAAGTATGATAAATGCAATCATTTATGGACTAGGATTATATTCATAAACACAATAGCTAACAACCAGACTTGAAAAATTGCCAGAAAATCCTTCAAATTAATGACGAAACTAATTTTTATCTGTTTTTAAAAAAAATTAAATTAAAGTAAATATTCTAAGAAAAGTACAATGCATGCAACAATTTTTAGATCAGGATCATTTTCGCAGACATATTATTTAATAATTTGACTTGAAAAATTCCAAAAAAGTCCATCCAATGATTGACGAAACCAGATTCTGTCAGAATCTTTTTTTTAAAGTTATTATTTTAAAAAATTAAATTGAAGTTTATTTTCTAAGAAAAGTACAATGCATGCAACAATTTTTAGATCAGGATCATCTTCGCAGATATATTATTTAATAATTTGACTTGAAAAAATCCAAAAAAACTTATCCAATGAATGACGAAATCAAGTTTTACTCATATTTAAAAAAATGAAACTAAAACTTTCCCATGGAGGTTACTTGCACTGAAAAATTGTAAAGTGCAATGCTCCAATTTGCTGTGCAATTTGTCATGTCTACATTGTCTAATAAGTTTGGAATTATATAATTCTTAAATATGCTATTGTGCTCAATGCCTTCATAATAAGACTACGCTTAATGAAAAGAAAAGTATTTTGATACCATTTGAAGGATTTGAAATTTTTTTGAACGAAAACATGAAAATTATGGGGCTCCGCAATCCTAATGCAGGTTTCATTAGCCAACTGTCACATTGCCTTGCTACGAATCTTGGCGCACGGATTGAAACAGTCAGTCAGTCAGTGGTGCTTGTTGTTTACATTTCCTCAAATTGGTGATGGTAATTTATTAAATAACCCAAATATAATAATCACATGTAGGTTATATCACCACACCCTTATTCTTACAATCTTTCTCTCCTCCGTGTTACTCCTCCGTAAGCCGTTGCAATACTTAAAAATCAAGGATGGCAGAAGCAGAGGTAAATTTTGTCATTCAGAATTTTATGGCATTAAATGCATACTAGAGAAATATAACAATTCTAATATTCACATTCACTTTTTTCTGCAGGGAATCATGAGTGAGGAGCCGGGAACACAAGCAATCCTTGACAATCAAGACATAGGCTTGACTGGGATAACACCATACAAGATACCGACCCTTCATTTCCGTTCTCGACATCGATATCCCGCATTGACCAAATCGGTTACACCCTCAGAAAGGCCAAGTGGGCGGCGGAGTAAGTACACACCGGGACAAAGATTGCTTCATAGACAAATTGTGGAAGAGCACAACAAAACCAAGAAACCGTATGGAAAGAGGTTCTTACCTGGAACACTACCCAAATTATCCAAGGAAAGTCGAGTACACGACGGAACCTTATCAACTGGACAAAAGTTTAGAGAAGTGTCTGAAGCAGCAAAATCGTCAGACAACATACTCTGTCATAAGCGTAAAAAACGAAAGAAGAAGGTAAATACTGGCCTATCGAATATCAGTTTTGTACAATAATCACAGCAGAAATATATAATTAATTCTTTTATAATTCATTCATAATTAGACACATGATATACTTCAGACCTCACCCAATCCATACACCCTGGACAATGACGATGGTGCAGGTAAACACGTTCATTTAATTATTATAGTTTATTATTAGTATTATTATTTGCAATGAAAACTACATGAGTTGTGAAATCATGTAAAAATAAGGTTGTACTGACTAATAATTCCATTCTGATTTATCCACAGCCTTTGCTCCCGACTTGGAACCTGTGACTCTCTCCCATACTAGTTTAAAGCATAACATTAACCCAACCATGGAAGAGGAACAATGTCAAGGTTAAACTGCACCAACTTGTATTGATTTTAGTTTTATTTAGTATTATCTTTATGCCAAATTTTAGAAGAAACCACTGCACCATTAGTAAATGAAGGAAGTCATCCCGATTTTGCAACTGAGCAGTTTAAAACAAAAACGTTCCCATTGTTCTGGTGGGACTATGTAAAAAAGTAAGTTTGCACAAAAAGTTTGTACAAGAATAGGATTTAGAAAACTGATCATGTTGTTTGTAATATCCACAGATCTACCGAACCTATTCCTCATCTGGTATCACACCAAGAAGAGTGGGCAACGTTCATTCAGCTATACACTGGGACAAAATTAACTCCACGGGACACAAATCAAGATGGATGGACACCTGCAAAAATGATAGGATCCATTCCCAAATTTCACCCATCGCTGCAAATGATGGAACCGTTTTCCAGATTTATCCATTTTATGGATTGGATGGGTTGTGGCTTCGCCGGAGCAGGACAGGTTTATCCACCACAGGATTGGATTCCCAACAACAATTTTTACAAAAATTGTTTCAACTCAACCAAGTTTAAGGCCTACTCTGCTGAGTTCACTAAACATGGTCCAGCCTTCCATTCCGTAATGAAAGATAAGAAAGGCAAACCATTCAGTATCCAAGAATTCTATGAGGATTATGTCCGCAAGTAAGTTTATTTACCAGCAAATAAAATGTGAAAAATGCGAGAATTAAATAGAAAATTGCTGGCAATTTTTTTGTAATTCTACTTAGTTGCAGTCCTACAGTAATTAATGATCCTGAGGAACTAATCCAAGTTTGGTGGGAACACCTTGATCGTAACACAGCAATCTACGCCAAAGATCAATTAGCCACCAATTTTGATGCAAACTTGGATATCTGGAACCTCAACAACCTACCTAATTGGTTTAAGGAATTTGGCAAATGGGCTGATGCTGATCAAAATGAAGAAATGCAGTCTTCCCAAGATAATGAGGAGGGAACGCAGATTGCAGAAAACAATGAAGAGGAATTCCCAGACGGAGCCGGGCTTACTTTGTCGTATTGCTATCTGGCTCAGTACTTCTCATCATTTGCTGATCATAAAGAAGATTACGGAG
>JAAXNX010002178.1:0-14373 GCA_036491905.1 Folsomia manolachei
GAAAAACCCTCCAGTCTAATATTGCATCAAAGATATAAACAATCATTCCTTACCAGAGCGAGGGTAACAATAATATGAGTTGGCTATTTATTAAACCAAGTACAACATTGTTTAGCTTTATGATATGGATGAAATGCTCCAAATTAAATTAGGCTCGTCACGACACGCAGTCAAATCCTGATTCACAATCCATCCAACAATGCAAGAGACCCCGAATAGTAAACATTTAGCAAAACAACCCTTACTGGACATAAACTACCCTTTATTTCATAACCAACCCTCCAGTCCGATCCAGTCCAGTCAATCTAAAGCCAGTTTGTCCACTAAAACCTAATAGAATCCAGTTCAACCATAACAATCCCATGTCTCCAATTTAAACGTAATCAAGAAATATTGAGGATTTTGCAGCACCCTAAATCCTCCAATTTTTATGTTACCCACTTTTCCGTGTAAAGTTCTCTTATCCGGTCATGTCAACTCGCTTGACTCCGTTAAATCCCATCCTATTTCATGCCCAGTTTAGTTAAATATTACGCAAAATCTGTAACCCTTCCAGAAAAAATCCCTCTCCTAACGGAAACCAATTTTGCTTAATTTTTTCCTTTTTAGTCACGTCATTCACTTGTAATTGCTCTTTTCGCCCGAAATGAAATGAAATCTAGATTCAAAATGTCTCTCCTAACGGAAACCAATTTTGCTTAATTTTTTCCTTTTTAGTCACGTCATTCACTTGTAATTGCTCTTTTCGCCCGAAATGAAATGAAATCTAGATTCAAATGCCTCGAGTCAATTCCAGCTCCATTTGCATCCAGTCACCGACACGGACTTGACATGACATGACACGGATGTCATTATGGAGGAAACCCTTTACATGCGACACGCGAGCAGGGATTTGCATCTGTTCCTAAAAAGAACCCTTTCATTTAAAGAACCAAAGTGCTTGAATTGTTGGTGAGATTCTCATCACCCCAAAGTGTCAAACGCTTGTCACTCATGAGGCTGACAGGCTAGAAGAAGGACAGTTGACTGCAAATTGAGTCAAAATTAAAACGCAATTTGCACCAAGTGGAGAAAGTATGGATGATTCGGCACAGTCAAGGAATCAGTGAAGGGAAAGGGTTAAAAACTAGGAATTAAGCTAGACAGCCGAAAAGCGAGTTTTGTTTCGATAAGGTAATTTGAAGGATATCCATTTCATCCGCAATTTTTTGCCAAGTTTCGACCCAGACAATATCTTATCTATTCACATTACAGCTTATCTAAGACGACGGTTTAGTAGAATCGACCGAAACCCGGGTAGAAAGCAATGCCCGTCTCATTTACTGGCGTATTCTTGAAACAAGTTCAACTCTGAATAGGAGGAGCTCTTCAAACGCCACCCCAAGGGAGGAGCCCAGGGCGTTGAAGTTTTCCCTTAACATGCACAGGATACGAGGAATGATATGATTCCCAAATATTGTGTAATAAGCACCCCATCCTAATCCGTGTCAGTTACATAAATCCAATGCGGCTCTATCTCCAAGTGTGACATGATACTTGTAATCCTCACCAAGTAAATAAATACGTATTCCACAAAGTACACGACAGCTTTCACATGAAATCTCCACCAAGGAAAAACATAGTTAAGCCTGTAAAATGTAAGACCAGGCTCGGATTTTGGTTTAGTCTCACTTTCACCCTTGGAGGAGACACCTGCAGACTACCCGTCTCAATCTGCCTCATTTGCATGATCCAGTGAAAGTTTAGTGTCAATTTTTGCGGTGTCTGCAACGTATCTGGATAAATTAAATAAAGTTAAATCCTGCAATTTCTCTGGAGCAGTGTGAAACTCGTACAATTTCCATTTTACTCCGAAATCGGTCGAAATTAATCTCCATGAAGTCCAGGATGTCCGAAAAGTTTTCCAATTTCTCCATCGAGTCCCTAATCTCATCCCCGTTAAACTTTGGAAGACATGAAGTCTCACCATCGTCCCTTTCTCCACAAGATCTCACGAAAGAGAGATCCCTTGGGGCAGAGTCTTATCCAAAGATCAATGATAAGATCACTGATAACATCCCGGATAACATGGACTCTTATCAGCACCACCTTGCTCAACACCTTATCCAGCAACATGGCTTGTTGTCACAGTTTAATCTCAATTTTGGGCTGAGTTACCCCAATTTCTATCCGGGATCATCCCCTCCACTTCCTGGAGCTTCGGGAGGAAATTTTAGCTTTCATTCAGGTCTCAGTGTAAATCTAACTCTGGGTGGGGGTGGGGTTGGTGTTGGACAAGGTGGGCGTGGTTCTAGTGGCGAGTCAAGTCCGAATCGGGCCAGGAAATCGTCTGGGGTGGAGAGTAACGGATCTATTTCAAGTCCGGGGAGCCCTTTGGCGTTGACAGGTCAGTATTAAGGTCAATTAGTCAATCAATCACTTAATTAGACAATTAATCAATCAATTAATCCGACAATTAATCAATCAATCAATAAACTGATCAATTAATTGATCAATAATCTCCAAAACTGCCAACTTTCTCTCTCCCAGATTCCGACGCAGAACTCGACGAAATCTACGATCCCAGTCCCGAGGACGGCACCAAAGACACTCCAGGAGGAGGTCATGACCCTTCCGGACTTAAAACACGCCGCCGCCGAACAGCCTTTACATCCGAGCAGTTACTGGAGCTAGAGCGAGAATTCCAACTCAAGAAATATCTCAGTTTAACAGAACGTTCGGAAATTGCTCGAAGTCTCAAGTTATCCGAGGTCCAGGTCAAGATTTGGTTTCAGAATAGAAGAGCGAAATGGAAGAGGGTTAAGGCTGGAGGTAAGGGATAACTTCTTGATAAGCGCGTCTTATCGATAAGGGTCTCAAAGAATCTCAATAATCAATCAATCCGTAATTTTGTGTTCCAGGAATGGGCGCCCTAGGTCGCGGCGGTTCTGGACCGTCATCATCCAATTGTGGAGGTTCCTCAAATTCCCCGAATTCCTCCGGGTCCTCCTCCAACAATCCCCGAATTGTCGTCCCAATCCCGGTTCATGTCAACAGATTTGCGGTACGATCTCAACACCAACAAATGGAGAAGAGTTTGCATAGTCATGGACATTCTATGCAGCCACTCCCACCCCAACTGCCACACCATCATCCCCTACATTCTCATGGAAGTATGTTTACACCGAGAAATAACAACAGTTCCTCAATTTACTGAGATAACAACCACACAAGATAAGCTTCATTTTAGAATTGTCTCAACTTTCCCACGATACGCAACCCTTAGCTTTAGTCATTAATTGTGTAATTACATAATTATGCATTAAAAATCGAACCTTAATAAAGTTTAAAGTGTTCAAGTTCTCATAAAATATTTTTGTTTTGTTACAATCATCCAGAAATTACAAAACTTATTTGCAATTCGGTTTTTTTGGCTGCATGCAAACTTTCATTGCGTGTAAAACAAAATATATAAAATGTCGCCGTGCAATTAGATAGATGGATGAAAAGCAATTAATACTTGATGCCGGTGAGGTGAGCACTTGTGTAATTTGTACGATCCTTTTCCGGTGAGACCACCAACCTATCAAAAATTGAGGGGATAAATAAATAAGTACACGATCAAATATCAAGTACTTTGTGGACAAGCGGACAACGAACAGAAAAATAACAATTATTCCAGGAACCTCGATCATCTCCATGTTTTAGGGTGAGATTGCGTGATGCAATTTGTCTGATTGTGATTATTTATGCATAATTTACACGGAGAGGAATCCCGTACCCCGTTTTTTACCCGGTTCTAGCATGCCATGGACATCAAATCAATAAAAATAGATACAAATATTTAGAGGCACACCACCAACTAAAGAGTCTGGCTGTTGGACGTGATCAATTATTCAGGACTTGTGTAGTCCACTTGAATTTGAAGTATGTTTAAGTTTCTCGAGTGTAATTAGACGGTAGCTCTCCAGAAATTAATCCAGTGCCCGATCCCGTCATTTGTATGCTTTTAATTTAACCATTTATCTCATTAAAAATGCAATTTCCTAGCAAAACTTCATTTTCTTGAATCATTCTTTAAGGGCGCACCCTCCAAATTTGTTCAGAACCTCGTACATTTCCAAATCTAGGCCAGTTTCCCAATTTTAGCATCCTCACATTAAAATACTTCCTCTCTCCATCTGTCACATCTTTATCCGGATTTCCAGCTCTGACCACTTTTTTTGGGGAGAAAGTAAAATGTTCCTTTCCTCCTTGGAATAGAGTGCAACTGCATCAGAGTGGCCGAAGGGGGCGTGTCACTCAATTCCAACATCGTTAAAACTACCACACTCAGCACTTCAAATCCCACACCAATCCCGGCTCCGTGTCAATCTGGAATCCACTCACAAGTCGCGGGTGCTCCCTATATCTCGGACATTTCATCCAGTTTAAGTCTGAAATGGGAGCAATTTCATTATAGATCAAATTGGACTGGAAAGTAAATGTCCAAAGTAAACGGTGGCTGACCAACTGCCAAACTACGGTCGGTTAAAAAAAGCTTGGCATCATTTTGTGGGAGAGAATCCACTTCATTTTCTAATGACATCGACTCCGCCACAGTTTTTTGGTACTTTCTCCCCACTTTAATTTTATTCTTTCCTTGGCCAAGATAAGCTTGAAGCTTGAAACTGGCGTCTTAATTTGGACTCTGGAGAGATTGATCCCTACGCTTTTTAGAGTATTAATTGAGGGGTATAGACAAAATTGGTCTGATTTCTGGATTAAAGCAACCGCACTGCGGTTGGATACTTATCGGGTAAAAAAAAACTTTTCAATTTAAGCCACGCAAGGAAGATTGTCGTGTCCTGTTTGTGGATTTGAGCCACACATTTTTTTATTGGCACACTTTATCAACTTTATCGCTAAATTGATACTTTACCAAGTTTGGGACAATCTATATTGTCCTGGGTCACTCCCACTTTTGGGTTCGAGATGGAGAACCAGGCGTTTGACTGGGTTTTGGTATAATTTACTATTTCAATCGAAACATAAAATTATTGGGGAACTCCGCCCACTCACCTTTCCTCCGATTTGATAGGAAAAGAGCAGCCAGCCTCAGAGATCGGGGCTATTATCGATAAATTATTTAGGGTCGTAAAAACATGTAATTTGCTCCTTATAATAATTCAATTACAGAAAGTGAGACTCGTCATAAAAATGTTAGAAGTATCTGAACTAAAGTTTTGTCAAATCTATATGTACCAAGTTTATTAGAAAAATGTAGCAAAATTCGGATATGGTAAAGTTCCCATGAAATTTTGTCCAAATAAAAAAAGCCTCTGAAACCTTTCACGCCTGTAAATATTCAAATGTCGTCTTTCCCTTGTCAACCCTTACGTTTGTCAACCCTTTCCTTGTTCCGTCTTTCTCAAGGGCTCAGGTTCAGAGAGTGTGAATGACAAAAAAGAAAGATGACAAGCCACTTGTCACCATTTTTTGGCAGAGATAAAGAAAAATCTTGCCTGAGTGACAGGCGTTAAATAAACAAATCGCAAGAGTAAAGGAATGAAGGGGTTAAATTTACATGAAATATTGAATTCGTTGCCATTTTTAAAGACACAAAGCTTGATTATCAAATCATAAAACAATCAAAACACTAAAATTAACCTCTTCCATAAAGATGACGTTACAAATGAATTCTTAATCTTTTAAAAAAGCTGAGGATAAGATGTAATTTCGACATTTGTCAAGTTCAATTTTTTGACACACCCAGAATTCGTCACGGCCTTCAAGTCAGAATCTCAAGACCTTTTCCAGCTTTCTCTCCAGTCATTTTCCATTCAGTCACATTATTACTTGGACGAGTAACTCTTTTCATAGCGTTTTAAAAAAAACTTTTCTTTTTGGAACGTGTCTCAATTTCTTTAAATTCCACACCAACTCCAAAAAGTAGCTCTAATCCCATCCACTCTGATTGAGAGAGTCAAGCAAATAAAAATAAAGAGCCTGAAATTGAGCCACGTCAAAATTAGAGTGAAGGCTGAGCTGAATTAATGTGGAATTACAATTACAAAGGCTCGACGGACAAATGGGTTTCCCATGTTTGTGAATTTCATTGAATATTATTATTCAGCTAAGTCAGGACCCTTCCATCCATCCGAAGCAAATTGGTGTGATGCCCGAAAACCACAAACAAATCAAAAGTTTATAGTTTGCCCCAATTTATTCATTTCCATTTATCATAAAGACTCACACTTCAAGTTCACTGTGGGGCTCAAATTTCATGGTTTAGTGATTCCAACGGAGCCTGACTCCAAACCAAGCTGGATTTGGGATTGGGATTGAATTGATTAATTAAATGTGAGATGTCGACTGCAAAAATAAAATGAGACTGCAAGACGATTGGCGACTTTGTCCGAGTTTACAGTCATTTCTCAGAAATTTTGACACTTTGCAATTATTAACTTGTGCAGATTTGGTCGCTTAACCACTTTAACAAACTAGACTGAATTCTAAGTGACATAAATATTCATATTTGTCTCGTATCCAGTAGGATAACTCTGAATGGATTTGTTAGCCAGTCAAATGGTTTACTAAGTGGTGGGTGGACATGTATTACGAACCGCACCGGATCATCCGGTCCGGACGAAATGCAAATTAAATGTCCTCATTCTCGTCGTGACATGGTTATCCTTTTTGGTTGGGAAATGAGTCCTATACTAAGTGGTGGGTGGACATGTATTACGAACCGCACCGGATCATCCGGTCCGGACGAAATGCAAATTAAATGTCCTCATTCTCGTCGTGACATGGTTATCCTTTTTGGGAAATGAGTCCTATCCAGTAATCAATTAGTGGGAGTATTGCCAATTTAATGACTCATTAAAAGTGTAATTCAGTCCAATTGGAATATGAATGCATAATTGCATTGAATATGAATTTCTAGAAATTAACATTCCTTCCTTTCCATCCTTCATCACAACAATTACAAATCCGGAGTCAATCACATTTCACCAAGATAACCCCACTGGTGTGTTTGTCAAGCATTAAATATGAATTTCTAGAAATTAACATTCCTTCCTTTCCATCCTTCATCACAACAATTACAAATCCGGAGTCAATCACATTTCACCAAGATAACCCCACTGGTGTGTTTGTCACGACACTTATCCAATTATCTCGACATCTGCAAAGTTAAACTCGACAAGCAGCCTCCATTTCATTATTTAATACAAAACAAAACTAATGTACTAAAAAATGATGTAGTTAACCATCTCTCGATGACATCCAATAAAAAATGCAAGAAAAAAATCCCAGAGCTAAAAGCTCTTTAGTAAAATTGGCTCCTAAGATGTCATTAATTACCAAGTCTTCTTGTTACGAGTGCGTGATCAAATAAAATAAATGGTGCATGTAATGGAATCTTGGGATTTGAAAGAGTTTTTCCAAATTTTCCACTCAATTGCCGTAATTTATTGTGAAAACTGACAAAATTAAATTAACTCCACTTCCAATGTTTGACATGGGTCTTTAATTCCCAATTTCGACCTAATTGTATACAACACCACCATCCAATTATTAATGGGTGTCTGGGAGAGAAATCCACTTCAAAATACGACGACAAGTTGTGTCTCTCTCCAAGATGTCAAAGTCAATACCCGGGCTTTCTTTCGGTACAAATTACAGAGTTTAAGAAGTAAATTCCAACGGAGCCAAATGTGGTTCATGCCTCGTCAAATTTGGTGTAGGTACAAAAAATAAAACAAAATCACAACCTTAAAGAAATTAAGATTCTACCCGTCTCAATTTGCCTCAAGTTTCATTCTTTAGTTTGTCTTATCCTTAATAAAGATAAGCATAAATTATGCTTATCAACCCCGTGATGACTCATAGCTATCCATTGTTTAACGTTTGGGCATCCCTTCCGCTGTGTAAATGTCCGGAATAATATTTCCAGAAAAGAGGGCTGACCACGGACTGGCATGCAATGGAGTGAGATAATTTATTACTCCAGTTCGGTGACCAGTGTACACTACACCCTCATTAATTTCGGTCAGACCTCGTTCCGGGTGTTAACTGTTAACGGGTAAAAGTTTGAAGTGGAAACCCGAAATAGAATCCATCCTCGCCAGGAAATCACAGTTGCGGAACAAACCCTCGGAAGTGTTGATGTATCGATGTTCTGTACACAGTGCCAATTCCCATCTGCAAATTGCAGTATCAAAGATACTCATCTTCTAATTCCTAAGACCTCGTAAATGGTTGACACTTACATTACCCGACAATTTGTGGTCTGACAAGGAAACCCATTGACACCAAACCACTCGACAAGGGTAGTTGATTCCGTAATAAATTGGTTCCTTCATTCCCATTACACCACTTCAATCCTGCCTTCCTTCCGACAAAGAAACAAAGGGAGCCCATATGTCCCAATGGTTGACTATTTACCAAGTTGGCCATAAAAATCATAAAACAATCTCAATTTAAAGAGAGAGATCCTTGCATTATTGTCCGGAATAAAAATGCTAATTTTAATTGGATCCTCGTCACAATAGGGAAAGTGCTTTGGTAAACATTTACAGATTTGTATTCATGAGGAAATGATTTCCTAAAATATAAGTGATTAGTAGAATGGATCCCTTACCAGACAAAGCAGTTTAAGGGCTCGTTAACCAAACAAATTGTCCAGATCGGGATGAAATGAGAACCCTTTTTATTTTATATCCAGCTCCCTAAAGTCATTGTTATACTGGGAATTAAGGGTGTTTGCCTGCAGTGTATGATTTTGTTGGGTCATCCAAATTGGGATGGAGTATAAAAATGGAGGAAACCCATTAATTAGCTAACTGGTTGGATAAAGGGGACAGAAATGGTTTGGTATACAATTTTATGGACGCCTTGGTAAGGATGGTACAAATCGGCGTTTATTTCTGCGTGCACTGCTCCAAGTTTTGTGGTTAATCGTCCATGAAACTGTCACATACTTGGGTGAAGTATCTAAATCTAGGTTTAGGGGGTGGGGCTCGGAAAGTGTTGTGGGATATGTAATACTGGGAATCTACGGATTTGTAGTGACTAACTTAAATATCACGAAAATGGTAAAAATGTCTCACATTTACCTTACATTGGGAGATGAGGCTTATTGGGTAGCTTATCCGAATTTATGTCCGTTGATCACCTTACGTTAAAGTTCACTTTAAAGGTCGTTACCCGGGAGTGATGACCGTTAAGCGTTCAACTTACCCGCGTCTTTCGTAGAATGACCTCCGTTGACCCCTGGAACTCTGGAGCTGGAACTCCAGAGAGACGGTCGTCCTGTCGCTCACTTCCCTACCGGACACCACGCCGTCCACATCTCAAGGATCCTCTCTCTCGAAATATTTCAAAATTTTCAGAAAATTTCGAAAATAACTTCCCAAGATGAGTCCGTACAAGAAGCCAACCCCACCCTGGCTGGATCACATCCAACGCACGGCCGCGGTCAAGGCGAAATTAAAGGTGCGTAAAATCTACTCTGACGACAAGAAGGAGGAAGCCCGAGACCGGAAGGAGGAGTGGAGGAGGAGATGGGAGGAAGAGGAAACATCCGAATCCGATTCGGCGGACTCTGAACCCGAACTACCACCCACTTCATCGGGTAAGTTGTTAATTAATTAAGTAATTATTGGATAAGTGACTTATCAACGCCATGATGGCTCATCGACTCGGAGTGGGGGCGATAACCCCGAATTTAGAATTGAACCGGGGTAACTTGCTCTTTCAGGGAAAGCTCGGAACCGGGAGACCCAAGGAAAGAGTTCAACTACGCAATTTGGATCAAAATCCAATTCGCCAAAAATTAATCAAGGTCAAGGTCAAACTCAGGTCGCAAGTAGTTCTCAAAATATGTCTTCGAGGTCCTCTGAGTGTGAGAGTTGCTCAAGTGGAGGCTCTCAGGAGTCTGGGAAGAAGAGGGAGAACAAGGTCAAGGAGGAGGAGGACGAAGGGAAGGACGGTCAAGGTCGAAACTGGCCCCCAATTCCGCACGAGATTAAAATTGGAATACAATTCATGCTGTTGAATTCAAGGGCGAGTCTTTTTTTGAAATATCTCAATCCTCGCTCAATGAGCGACGCTCATTTCTTGATTGAAATAATTGTTTGCTTAAATATTTTAGGGAGTAAATGAAGCCCTCGTGGAGCAACAATTTCATGATCAATTTCCCGAGTTGAGTCACTTCAAGCCGGCCGAGTACGGATTCCGGACGTTTGCAAGGGTACTTCAAGACGACCAGATGAAGACACATGTGTACTCGAACAAGATCAAGTATCAGCCAACCTGGTTTGGACATCATTTGCAAAATTCGCAAGCTAGATTGGAATATGATTCGGGGACTCAGTCGTTCTACATTGTTCCCGTTTATGGGGTGGCGGCGAGGTGAGGGAGGCGATTGTCGCAAGGGTTTTAAGATTGAATGGTGAAGGTCAAGATTCAAGAAAAGTCCAGGATTCAGGGGAATTACAGCAATTAATTAGTAAGATAAAAGATGTCAATTTAGTTAAATTCAGTTAAAAATGTATAGAATGATTCTATCCACTCTCATGTAATTGTAGCCAATTATTGTTATCTTTCCAACTATTCATTTGTTAACAGTTGATGTAATCTGTCCCATTATTAAGTATTTAATAGCTTTATATAAATACCTACAGATATTCTGTCCGTAAAATGTTTTAAATTCAATAAACATGTTAAAAAAATACTTTTGCAGCGACTTTTCCAAAATTAGTGGAAATCTTGCATTAACGAAGAGCAGTCTCAGATTTGCCAGGTGCAAAAATTCGGGATTTAAATTAAACCCTGCGGAATCCTGGCTGTCATATTTTCTTGTCGGATCTCGATTTTTTAATTAAGTAAGATAAGCCTTACTTATCTCAGATAAGCACCTCTTTTATTCGTCTCTCCCTTCCTGTCTAAAGGTAAGGTTACTTCAGTTATCTTGACATTTGTCAAACCTTGATTTTTAAATGTTTTCAAATCCTCTAAAAAAAATCATTATTTTGTTTTTGCTTGTGCTTATCAAGACCATTCAGACGACTTATCATGGCTTCTTCTTCCGGCTCCATGTCACCCACGCGGCCGCGTCCACCGCCATCGCCAACCTTCTCTACGGCGTCCACGATTTCAATGACGCCCTCGGAAGAAAAAAGTATTGCTCGCGCCCCACTCCAAAAACTGCGCCGAGTGAACTATCCCTCTTTTCGGAACCCAAGTGATCCTTCTGGACGCCGTGATGGGGCTCAGTTCCAGTGTGAATTCTTGCCTGGACATGTCATCACCGCGCATGAGGCGGAGCTTGCTGTCTCCGCTGTTATGAATCCGCCGCCCTCGCCCCCACCGGAGTCGGAGGATGAGTCGAATTCGGATTCGGATCGATCTGATCCTGGTAAGTTGGTGGGATCCCGATTTTTAAGTATTTCAAATGGTTTTGTCTTCCAGGAGCGAGATATCTTTTCCGGAACCAGACCCGGTATGTGGAGTATCCTTCGGGAAGGGTGATGGTCACTGCGGAAGGCGCACGGACGGCGGCGACTGTTGCAGCGGCGGCAGAAGAGAAAGCTGCCGTTCAAGCCAAACGAGGTCGGGGACGGCCGAGGAAACGTGAGTTTTGGAAATATCGTTAATTTTTGGATAATTCTAAATGTTTCTTGATTCCAGGTCCTCATCCAGGAGTTCCAGCTCCAGCCAGGGTCGTCGTGGAGCAGGCAGCCGTTGTGGAAGTCTCTGGCGATGCTAACGATCTTAATGCTCGGCGCCTGGCGAAATTGTAATAATACTAATTAAATAACTAATTAATTAGTTACTAATTAATGCATAAATTCACAATTTAACTTAAATTTTGTAGTCACTCTCTTCCTCGGAACTCTAAGGCGGAATTTCTACTCTACGCTAATTCTCTGGAGCCGGGAGCACTAGGAATTCTACTACGTCCGGGTGCCACTGAGAAAGATGCCGAAGTGGATTTGAGGATGTTAAAGAAAACCACGATAATTCAAATTGATGGGTGGTTGGATGCACGAATTGGACAGTCTGCGGGAGTCGAATAAGGACTTTGTATTATTTACGAGATTTACTTTGTTGTTGGCCCATTTTGGTGCTTTAATTATAATGATTTCTAAATTTTGCGTTTTTTTCTAAATAATTGGCCAAGTTTTTCAGAAGGTGTAGTAAACCGTTGTCAGTATTAAGCAGGGCGATGATTGAATGTGTTAGGTCGTGCTCAATAATTTATGTCATGTAGCTTGTAGTGCAGAGTAATTAATGATTTATTTCCAGTGGCCATTTAAAATTTAACAAGTTTTCATGTTTCTTAAAAATTCTTTGTCTTGTTCCTTGCTTGTTTTGATTGATTAGTAATTATTGTAGGCTTACTTCGGAATGGATTTCCATCAGAATTCGTTGTTCTTTAGATTTACTTTTACCCAAAGGCCAGGGTCGTTTAAATAGTTAAGAATTAACTGGATTTCATTTCATTTGTTAAAGTTTTGTTAAACTCAAATAAAATCTGTTCCACAGATTCTGTTACAACTCAAACAAAGCAGTACAATGTAGCTCCAGGTGTGTAAAGTCAGCCTTATCATTGTTAGGATGTATTATTTTATTTTATCGCCATATTTCTGTCTTGCGTCATTCCGGTTGCATCCATTATTCTTAAGGTATAAAAGATGAAGTCATAACCCGTAATTTTGTAGTTGTGTCTTCTTGTGGAAACTAGAAATATTCTTAAAAATGGCCAGATTCGTATTCATTGCCTTGGTCGTAGTACTTGGGGTCATTTCTCTAAGTGAAGCCCGTACTGCTCCAGTTCGTAAGTGATTAACTTTAACACTTTTAATTGGAACTGTTCCTCTTGACTAATTTAATTACTTCCTAATTTCAGGTCCAGCTCCAAAATTGTCCATGTTCACATTCAGCAATACTCCGACAAGCTGTACAAGCACGCCTGGATGCATCAGCACTTGCACGAGTCTTGGACTAACGGCAGTTTGTCAACCTGGAAAACCTTCTTCGGATTGCAATTGTACCTGGAAACTCATCGGCGGATAAGGAAGGTTATCCTGATAAGGTCTAAATTATTGGCAAAAAAATGTATGAAATATTGGCAACCTAAATAAAATGCAAAGCATGCTGCGTTATTTTTGCTCAAAAATAACTTTGCCACAAAATTTATGGGATTCCAATTATTTTCTAGTCTCCATACTTTTTATAACGTTTTGTTATCCAAACCACGCTAAATCTGTATCTGTCAAGAATTCATTCATGATCCGAATCCCATCCACGCCTTTATTTCCGAGTAAATTAGGATCCATTAACCCAAAAAATATATTATCCAAAAAAATAAGTTCCCAATTTCCTGACCCTTAATGCTCCCCATTCATAGAAGGCTGTGTCTGGCTGCTCATAACTTTATTACATAGAAATATATGGATTCAGATTGATTCTAGATTGAATGCTGAACTAAAAAAACCACTTAGTGATTTGGCACTTGATAAAAGCTGAATGAATCCTTTGTCGGAGGAATTGACATGAATATGATTTTATTATGGAGCACAATTTGGGATGTGACTGAGCCATAAAATAGCTTATCATGGTGGATAAATCATTGGATTAGGCTTGATTAATTATGATTAGTGATTAATTAGTTTAGATGCAAAAATTCCTATATGCTGGACTAGAGAGAGACTTTTCCACTTTTTTGGCAACTTGCTCACTTACTACATTTATAGATTATATGAGCATTTTTGAGTGGCAGGATAAATATCTGAACATTTTGCAAAATTATAAATTGTATAAATCATAACAACAGGAAATTAGCAAATAATTAGCATGCAAAAATTGTTCATTGCATGCAAACTGTGAGATTTTCCCATTCTCAACTCGCCCCGGGGAAGGGATGACCTTCAACTTGTAGTAAAAACCGTTCCTAAAATTAATCAAACTGAAACTAACCACGTTACAAATTAAGGTTTTAAATAATTAAATTTAGTGTGGGTGTGGCTGTGATAAGGGTCTCTTTGGGTGGCTCACTTATCGGGATAAGGTAAGCATGATATTGATATCATAGTGTTAGTAAAGTATTCAGAATCAAAGATAAAGTTTTTAAATCTAGCAAGTACTAATAAAGGACCTCAATTAATTGTCAATTATTACCTATTGATTACTGATTACACTGGAGTTTGGCGTGTTGGCTAATTAATTTTGTATTTCAGATCCTTTCAAATTGACAATCAGCTGAAACATTGGTATTTTTCGAATTGGAGTTAAGGACACATCCCTTTGACATTGAGAGAAATGAATAAAGTTGGAGTACGTGCTTCAGAGCAAAAAGTCTGAGCTTGAGGTCAAGGTGCTGAGTTGAAGCTTGAAGTAAAAGTT
>JAAXNX010002179.1:0-14371 GCA_036491905.1 Folsomia manolachei
CTTGCATATGCAACAAGAAAAAAAATGTAAATTGAAGCAGGCACCTTCCTCATGTTATCATTTGACTACTTTGTCATGTACACCATATCTCGTTTGGTTGCTTGTAGAATTCAATTCTAAGAAAAATCTGAGAAAAGTGCAAGCTACTCCATTTTTTTTGGATGATACAAATTTAATGACAAAACGAAAAGGGTATAGGTAGCTAGCTGGCAAATGAGAAACTGCAGGAATCCAAGAGGAAAGGAGAAATCTTGAGTCAACTAAAACTCGATTCTAATTGTCTTTAAAGAGCAAGGTTATTATCTGCCATTGTTGCAGTTTTTTTGCTAATTTCTCTATATCTGCAGGATGTTGGGGTTTCAGCTTATTTTAATACTGATCAGAAATTGTGGATTGAAATTTGTTCAATTTTAAAGTGCTCTTAATTATCCTGCGTTTATTTACTGATTATTATTTGCCTTACTAACTGGGTGTAATACACGGTATGACATAAATGCCATCCTGGTTACATACAGTCCTTATTTTCGTTATTTAACCTAATCTCACCGGATAAATTACGACTTTCCGAAATATTTGAATGCAAGTGTTTCAGATTTTACAACCAATAACTAACCCCATGTTGGTTCAACGTCAACCAGTATGGTTCATGGTTGGTTAAAAGCTCATAAAAAGTTCGTAGTAAAATGCAGTTGTCGTAATTTATGCCCAGTAATTAAATGCAATGCAGATTGAACGCTGAGTGAGTACAGATATCTCTGAGTACAGCTAAAATCGACCATAATTTGTCACAAGTAACAACTGTGCTGATTGAGATGATTTTATGTTCACAAGTACAGGAAAGGGTTTGCATAGTTGATTACACTTCAGTAGCAA
Organism: Folsomia manolachei; assembly: GCA_036491905.1. Taxonomy (NCBI): domain Eukaryota; kingdom Metazoa; phylum Arthropoda; class Collembola; order Entomobryomorpha; family Isotomidae; genus Folsomia; species Folsomia manolachei. Next base: position 874 of record JAAXNX010002179.1, read on the forward strand.
ATGATGGGTGGTAAAGTTAGACGAAATTTGAATTTGAACCCTACACCCTTAGAAATGCTCGCTCGTTCATTTCGTAGTGACCTGATTTCAATGTCCTCACCTCTCTCCAAATCATTTTAATGTAAAATAGTTTCCAACTTTCCATCGCCTTGTGGTTATGGTGTGTGGTTGGTCCGGTAGCCAGTCTGTGGATGTGCATAAATATGCAACTAACTTCATTCCACACCACTTTATGAACAAAGTGGAGTAAGAAGAATAATGGAAATGAGACGTGGAGTGCGTTATAAAGGCCGGAAATCATATGATTGAGTCTCTCTCTTTGTCTTTCTGACAAAATACACAATGAACTCAACTCAGATTAGGCAATAAACATGAGTTGAGATTTCTCTCATTTCAAACTTAAAAATACATTCTTTTGTTCACAGGATTAGATGTGACTCAATATTAATAACGATCCGGAAAGGCTTCGCATAACGCAATAGCAAGATATAGTGAATATTGCTCCCTATCAATGGGACTCATTCATACAAACTCCAATATTTATGCATTTATTTGCATGCATCATAAAATATTGCTGTGATGAAGGTCTCGGCTGCACCGTCCAGGATAAACTGTAAACATGTAAACAACCAACAATATCAGTTTTTGTCTAATTTTCTTCCTTAATCAGCACTTTTTTGTATTACAGTACTTTACAATTTTAAGTACAGTAAATACCACACGAAGTTGTAACTTCGAAGTTAATTGCCTTTTAAGAACACATGCACCAAAGTTACTGCAACACTGAAACCTTTGTAAATTACAATCCAACAAAATTCATTAACTACCACGCCTTACATGTCCCTTACAATTGCAGTAACTCAGCCATTTGACACCAAATTTGTCCCCTAACCGGACCGACGTACATACGCATTGCATAAAGAATATCTCTCCCTACTAGTGAACTACCTCCCTTAACAATAGCATCCCCACATTAAAAGCTTTTACAGCATAGATGCCGCTATGCTATACATAGAGCTCTCTACTCTAACCTAGCTTTCACAGTTTCTGTCTATTTTACCATCCTTTACAAAACCCTGTTCGATTCGATGTTCCTCTCCTGACATCACTTGCTTTTACTATATTCAGCCCCTAGGAATACATGCACAACCTAAAAAACTCAACTTGTTGTATGGCATTGCGTTGCCTTGTGCAACTCAGTGCAATAATAAGGATCAAATCAACAAGGAGTGGAGTGGATGGAAGAATAAACCCTGTGCAACATTTTGGTTATAGTAACCAAACCACAGTAAAGGGAAACAAAGCACAATCCTAAAACCAAGAGGAGTGTATTGCTTTCCTATACAGAAATAGGATAGAACATAACTGAATCATCCTTTAGTTCTGTTCAGGTTGCAACCAAGCAAAGCAAAGCAATTGCATTGTGTTTTACCATGGCTTCAATACAATTGTGTAGTAGTATGGTATAAGTCTCAGGAAACAAACCAAGTTAAAATACAACTCGCCAAGTTAAGAGTTGCACTTTACTGAGTCAAGTCAGTCATAATGAGATTCTAAAATTTCTTAAATCTACTCACTCACTCCCAACTTATTAGCATGGCTTGGCCACAAGAAAAATTATAATAGCAAGCTACTAATTGTGAGTAAATATATTCGGAGATAATCAATCCAATTCTGTGGCTTGTACAGAATTTAAGAGTGAGAGAAAAAGACTGGTATACCACTGCCACGGGTTCAGTTCCAAATAAAAGTTTTCTTAACTGTTCACAATACTGGGATAAGACTTATCCGATAAGTACAGTTATCACCACAAGGAAAAGTTTGTAATAACTGATCTACAAAATAAAAACGTGTAAAACTACCAAGTTGACATTAAGAGAAAGCTCATGGGTTAAAGTGAAAGTAACTATTTTACAGAAATTGTGTTAAAAGAAGTCAAGCACACGCCTTTCTTCCCCACTTACTACTTAATTGCCAAGAATTTAGCCGTGACAAATCTCCAGTTGTGTTAAGACTGCATTTTCCTATCCCAAGATAAGCCTCAGCGAATGGAAAGTTTGTCACACCCGGATTTATAATATGTCATCTCTAATAAACACTTTTAACACGTAACCAAATACAAGCAACGCAAAGCATGGAAAAGGCCAATGTCACAAAGCAAATCCGTCATAATACCCAGAAGAACTTGAATAGCACATAAAAATATAAAACAACACACAAACAAAGGAACCAGATACTTAATCATTTCCCACCTACTTATCATCCACCACTTATCAAACTCCTCTATTATCGGTTACTGATTTCATTTACATTTATTTTGTCTCTTCCCTTCAGTTCAACTCAGTTCAACTCCGTGATATCTCCTTCACATTGAATCCAAAACCAATCCCAATATTTGTGAAACTTGTGCTTTGAAAATGAATCCTTTATCCCATTCCTAATCATTAAACAGTTTACCTTAACTAATGGATGGAGTGGTTTCATTTTACTGTGTAATAAAATAAAATACTGTGGTTGTGAGAGTCATTAAAGTCTAAAAATATTCACTACTTACCCTCGGCGTAGAATTAAGAATTTATTACCGTCCAAAAAATGCAGGCAGATTTTCGATGACAATGCTCAAACTTAACTAACATCATCGACATCCTGTCGGAAGTGTCCAAATTTTGGACTCCACAAGGGGAGCATCGAGAACTGTGAGTGAACCATTGTATTTAGAGTGGAGTTGAAGGAACTAATTTTTGTTATGAGTCCATAACTCACAGAATGCATGAATGCATGTATTTTTGGTAACTAATCAAATCCTTGGTTTCATTGTTAATCATAGATATTCAGGGAATCATTATGAGCACTAACAGTCAGCAGAGTACTACCCAGGACTACCAATGGTGAGTTGGAGCACTGCTTAATTTCCTGGTGTTAAAATATTTTGTGTATTTTAGTAAAAAAAAGTTTTAATCACAATTTATCCCAATTTCTTTTCAGGGCTTACGCCATTATGGACTCCTCCCGAGTTTCCACATTTCTTATCTCCATCCTCCTCATAGTTTATGGAAGTTTCAGGTAAGTTACTGTCAAGAAGGTTGTTTCCACTAGAAATAGTTAACAAACCAGCTTTCTCCTTACTTATTACAGATCACTAAATATGGAGCAGGAAGCTCGTGAGAGGGAGAAAGAAAAAGAATTGGCAAAACTCACCGGAATTCCCAACAACGAAAGCAGTAGGTTTCTTTTTTTAGGTGATAATTATGAGCCAGGCTTACAAACCTGAAAGGGTCGTCGTTTTTTGAAAACTTAAACCATTACTGAATCATGCATCGAACATGACATTAAAACAGAGTCGTTTTCCTTAGATATACAAACTATGGACAGTATGCAGTTGAACGGTAAGTGAAGCCGTGCTATTGATGGATAATATTTGGGATGTATTTTAATTTTAAACTCATTTTTTTACCTGTTACAGAAGTCCAAGCACTCTGCTTACCGTTGGGGGCTTCCATCTCTCTTCTGGTCATGTTCTTCTTTTTTGACTCTATGCAAATGCTTTTTGCAATTTGTACAGCAGGTGAGTAAATTCATGAATCAATTATGTATGATTCTAGCCGTATTAGGATTGTTAACTAATGTGTTACCAATTTTTCAACAGTTATCGCAACGATAGCTTTAGCATTTCTCCTCCTTCCCATGTGTCAATATATAATTCGACCGTGTTCTTCGGGGAATAAGTAAGGAACAATTGGCTTCATTCGTGTGAAATTGGATTTCTCTAATTTAAATTACACTAATTTAAAAAAATTTGTCTCTTGCTGGTCTAGAATATCATTCGGATTTTGTGGGAGGTTCACTGGAGCCGAACTCATGTCTTTTTCCCTATCAATAACCATAGTATGTGTTTGGGTTCTCACGGGCCATTGGCTTCTTATGGATGGTAATTTATGGAATTATATAAATAAAGTAATTTAAAAATGACTTGTTGCGAAATAGATTGAAAAAAATTTTTGTTCTGGATTTTTTTCAGCCATGGGAATGGGACTTTGTGTAGCATTTATTGCGTTTGTAAGTAATTTTCTATTCCTTCTTTTTCCATTATGGAATGCTACGCATATGACAAATTATTAGAGTTATGATACAGCTAGTGTCTTTAGGTAGTTATTAAAATTAATCTCTCCAATGGCACGACTTCTGCCAAACAATTTCTCGTTATTTTGACACAGAAAAGAAAGCAATTTCGACTACTGTACAACTACTAATTTCATAATCGGGCTAGATTTCCTTGATCTTCAATTATGCCGGATAAAGCAGACAGTCCTTCTAATTAAGCTTTTGTTCAGTGTGAGACACAAGGATAGAATATTCTTATGTGACCGAATTCCTTCTGGATATTTCATTGAAGGGCATTTTCCTTAGGAATAAATATGACACACTTAAAGCCAACTGACGACATGAATATTACATGACTAATAATTTATTTTTTCAGGTGCGTTTACCAAGTTTAAAAGTGTCCACATTACTACTAACGGGTCTACTTTTATACGACGTATTTTGGGTATTTTTCTCATCGTACCTCTTCAACGCCAACGTCATGGTGAAAGTAAGTATTACTTAATTGACCTTTTCAACAACATTCATGAAACAAATTAAAACTTTTTGTTCTTGCTCACAGGTTGCGACACGGCCGTAAGGAATCGTTTTCTCAATTACATTTTACATTTTTCAAAGCATTTATATCTTAAAACCCGGTTCCATTTTTTTCGCAGTGCCGAAAACCCAATGGGTCTGGTAGCCCGTAAACTTCATGTCGGTGGAATGTTTCGAGTAAGTTGACTCAATACTTGTAGCAATTGGCTTTACCTTCATTTGTGGCAATATAATGGTGGAAGTCACAATGAACCCTTTTTCAGGCAGGAATGAAATGTAGAAGAATTTTTAAATATTTGCAGTTTTTGCAGGAAGCCCCTAAATTATCTCTGCCAGGAAAACTAGTGTTTCCCAGCATGTATACTACAGGTCATTTTTCTATGCTGGGCCTCGGAGACATTGTAAGTTGTCGACGTGAAGAAGTTTGCTAATTTTTGAGTAGTTTTCAGTCATAATTTGTAATGTATGCTAATACAACCTCCCTATGTCAAATGATATCATGCAGGTGATGCCCGGACTTTTACTATGTTTCGTATTAAGGTAACTTGTCCTTCATTTTGTGATGATTTTTCAAAATTTTTTTGAATTACTGATATTTTAATACAATGCCTTCTTCACAGATACGACGCTTATAAGAAATCCCAAGCAATTCATTTGGGAGAATTGGGAGTTCCTACTCCAAATCATTTAAGTAGAATTAGGTATGCAAAGGAACCTTAAATTGATAATTGAAACACAATACTAATCCTGAGTCCATATAATTATTGGCTTTTTTAAATTCCAGTTATTTCCACTGCTCTCTCATCGGATATTTTTTAGGACTACTTACTGCCACGGTGTCATCCGAGGTTTTTAAAGCAGCACAGCCAGCCCTGCTTTATCTAGTTCCATTTACATTACTCCCTCTTTTAACAATGGCCTATTTAAAGGTATAATTTTACTTCTTCCCTGGAGAAAACTCGGTATAATACCATCTAATTATTGAACCAACTTCCAGGGGGATTTAAGGACCATGTGGAGTGAACCATTTATAAACCATGTTCCATCAAAGCATCAAGATGTGTGATTCCAAAACTGCTGCTTCCGCAAAAAACCAATTTCATTCTAGTTTATGGCAGCTGTAACAAAATCCTGTGTCCACATCAGAGACCAAATCTCTAAGAAGAAGCAAGTCGAGACCCATCAGTATTGCACAATATTTTACTTCGACTGCCCAATTCTTGCGTAAGGAAGGACCTGGAATTAAATGGATTTACATTGTATTGTACATGGCAAGCAAAACAAAGAATCTCGGCGTAAAGCTCGACAGATGTGATAATTTCGAAAACTCGTCTCCGTTTTCGATCAACAAATATTTTCAAGTTACCAAACATGACATGATCATAAATTACTCACGTGTTTTATAACTTAATGCGGCATTTATCAAGGAATCAATTTCAACAAGTCCATCAAACTGCTACTTATATTTCTAAGTTAGAGGCTGAACTGTTTTTTTAAACTACTTAATCTGTGACTAATTTAATACTCTGGTTTTATTTGCTCGCATTATGCAGTTACTTTGTTAGCTCCTGTTGTGTTTTGTTAATTTCTAGGAAACAATCAAATCAAAGTATGAAGAATTATTTTATTAGTCAGCATCACGCATTTTGTATTTCCGCAACCTTTGTATTTATCTCCAGTGATACCTCACAGTTTGGTGGATGGATATTGATAATTTCGCTGAAGATATTTTTTCCTACTATTATTACACCACTTTCTACACATTGTACATAACTAAGCAACCGCAAACCTATATAAGTCATCTTCATACTCGTTGTATAAAGGATACATTGTTAGGTTATATAAGTAAATTATGTATGGAAAATGTAGAGTCTAATTAAATTTCATAGTTTAATTATGACACTCCATAAACACATTATGCAACCTATTCCTTTCTCCTGGGTTCATTAACTATTCCCAAAACAAATGTAAGTCCAGTGAATGTCATTTTTGTTACAATTTGTAGTCCTTGAAGCGATTAAATGGACGATAATGAAAACAAGAGCTATGGATTTTCACGTGGGATATGTTCCCAACACGTTATTCCATCCAATCTCCTCTTCACTGGTGTTGTAATTGAAGGTTTTGTTGACATTTGAAATGACAAACCTCTTGAATTTTCTCCAATTAAATTGGCATCCATCCCAAGTTGAGATGAGTGAAAGGGATTTTCCTTCCCTTTCTCTGAATCTCTTCTGGCGTCTGGTTGATTAATTAACTCAACCACTTCTGCCCATAAGCTTCTTCTGGTGGACTGGTATTGTCCCAAAATCAGTCCAGGTACGTGTATCGCGTGAGTTTGTCATCGTCACTCATAATTTGAGGTGGTTGTCTCGATCTGCCTCCTCAAGACAGTCAAGTAAATGAGATTATCTAGCATGGACTGGCATAGCATCGGAGTCAGGTCTCAGATAAAATTGATGGTCCGTGGTTTGTTTTTGCAGTCAGAGCCAAAGTGGACAGAGGAAAGGCCAATTTTCCGGACGTGCTACTGATTGGAGAAAGCATCCTTACTTCTGGTGAGATTCGAGTAAAATATATATCTGGTGGTGGTCCATGTTAGGCAGGTAGTAACATTGGCGATGTTGTAGGAGTATATTTGATAAGAGAGTAAGTTGTCTCTGTATTGGATGGAGTGAGACTAGTTCTCAAATATGGTTGGTTTACTGGTGGGTAAAGGGGTTAAGCGAATGTACTGCACCTGGGAACCAGAGCCACTTTTTACTCCCCTGCTTCTGTATACAGGGCGGGGTAAAGTTCTCTAATAATTTTGACCACTACATTACTTTATAGCACAAGGAAAGGGATAAATAAGCAGGACACAGTGGAGAGACACACTGATTCGCACCACTCTATGAGGGAAGGATCTCACTCCTTCTCCCGAATTGGCAACCCCACTCAATGTCCCATACTACGAGAAACTAAGGAATTGTCCAACCACACCCACCCACACGGTTTTAGAGAACAGTAGCTAGCTACGGTGTACTAAATGGACTGACCTTGGTGCCATGGACAAAAAATTGATCCAACGTCACTACTTCCAGTAAAGGATTTTGACTGTGTTTCCATTTTCCTGGGGTATTTTTCCCATCCCGACCTGAAACCAGGTGCCAGTGGGGGTAGCTGGTGGTGGGTAAAGTTTTGTGGAAGATTTTTACCCAAATTTGCCAAAAATGTGGGGAGAAAGTGCTCAACTCCAGGGTGGTGAAAGTTGGGGCAGTTTTAGGAACTGGGATTAATTACATATTATTTATTGTGCAATACCGTTTTCTGTGTACCCAGAAAGTGAACCCAGTCCAGTTTTGCCAGAAATTTCGAGGTTTTGTAGTGAAAGTAAAGTAAAAACTGTAAATACTAATTCATCACTTATCCATCCATCATGGCTGACTTGGAAGCAGTACTGGCGGATGTGAGCTATCTGATGGCCATGGAAAAAAGCAAGTGCACCCCGGCAGCAAGGGCTAGTAAGAAAATCATTCTTCCAGATCCCAGGTAAGATTTGATTATCCCAATTGTTTGTTAATGTCTCATTTGTAACAATGGAGAAAGTTGTCATTCATCGGCTCACCTTTCACCCAAGAAATAAGGAATCAATCACTCTCCGGGATTTAAATCAAATTTTGATTGCTAGTTGACTAACCACAGAGATTGTGGTGTCATTCCTAATTGCGTCTATTTTGACAATAATTAGATGTGCATTATTATCAGGCATAATATTTGGATAAATGGGTGGATTGAGTGTTATTACTGCATCATCCCGTATCGATGATGGCTCATCTCGATTTTTCACATGATACTGTCGGCTTCATAAGTATCTGTGATGCATCCTATTGTGTCATATGTAAAATATTTCATGTTTTGAGAACTTGATCTGGTTTTGTGCTGTGTCCTATCACCACTTCTACGGGCATCCGTCCGTTGTCATCCATATTTGTGACAGTGCTATTAATGCCGATGAGATGAGATGAGATGGATGGTTACCAGTCAGGAATAGAATGGCATGGGTTGGTTAATTAGTCTCGTTTACTTAAATTTTTACTGGTTGTAAATGTACATCTTCATCCTTTACGCAGTATTTAAACCATGATCTGGATCCGACTCTGTTGAATAATGCCGATGAGCCGTAAATAAATAAGTATTATGTACTAAAAACTCTGCCGTATCATATTCCTATCAACCACATGGTCATAAAAGAATCGGAGGGGACAAAAAACGTCCCATTTCATCCCCTGCCTGAAGAAGTTACTTAATATTATGGTACCAGAAATGGCAATTGCACATATATTTGTATTGCAAGGGAAATTCCGGAGTCAACTCTGTGGTGGGGGCAATTACTTGTTCATTGCGGAATTGTATTTAATTTACCAACCACACCAGAATAGTTCAACTTGTGTTGTGATGTCTTCTCCCCATTGTTTTGCTGGTGTAACAAACATTTCAATTTAAATTGTAAATGACAAACAAGACAAAAAAGCCAACAAATATGTATGCCGCATTCAGTAAACAGGACTTGAAAAAAATCATGGTGCTTGAGATTTCCTGGTATAAAGCTGCACAAATTATTATGAAATATACTCCAGACTTTCTTTAATACGTCTTATTTAACGGATTTGAAAATGAGGCTGAAAAGAACACGAGTAATATGATTTGTTGGTGGCATGGGAGTTAAAATAACACAGTCATTTGTGATATTGCCGGAAAACTCATAAAATAATTGGCAATTTGGCACCCGTTACACATAGATCCACTAATTGTTGAGCTTATTAACATGATGCATTACATAAATGATTCTACATTTCAACCTTATTTTAATTTGCAGTGTGCGGAGCGTGATGCATAAATATTTAGAAAAGAAGGGAGAAGTTAATTTTGATAAAATTTTCAACCAGCGACTGGGTAAGTTACAAATATATTTATTTACGTGGTTTCATGAAAGAAATGAAAAATTAATTCGTATTATTATTACAATGAAAATCTTTACATTTCAGGATATTTAATGTTCAAAGATTTTTGTGAAAATGTCGCCGAAGAACCTATTCCACAAATAAAATTCTACGAAGAGGTTAGAAATTTTATGTTATTACATTTCCACTAGCTAATTAACTAATGTGAGAGCATGAAAATCTGAAAAATTCAGCAGTGTAACTTATGCATAACATTTATTGGCATTTCACTCACCAACCAAATTTAATAGCGACATAAATAAGACCAATGTGTACACAACCAACCATGATGAAATCATTTGTGACAAATTACGGAATAGCCTATTGTACGCAGTTGTACCCAAAATTTAGGTCCTAAATTCTTCCTATTATTTTGGGAGACTTCAGTCAAGAACTGCTCTAAATCCTGAAGAAAATACGAGAAAACTTAAGACGTGCTTAGTTTAGTGCAAAAGAAATTTGCGAACAATATTTTTTGCTTATTTCGTACTCTGCGTAGGTAAGGAATAATCATGCACAATGGGAATCCATAGTATGCCGTAAATAATTTTCCAATACCTATCATTTCCTTATGGACGACTGAAATTACATAACAAATCTTTACCAGTCCACTAGTCTAGCAGAGCAGAATCCTCCAAGATTATCCATCTGTTATCTGTTAATACCCATCTGTGATATTTAATACCATGTCCAATGATTAGGGCTCAGTAAACTTTGCTTGAGTAGAACTAGAGCAAAAATTAGCCTTCTCAACTACAAAAAAAACTGTATATTTTGGGAAAAAACTGCAGTAAGGATGGCATTACAGTAATAGCCCATCTTTCCCTTTGTCTGAATTACACACTTAAGATTGGCATTGTTCTTGGAATTGCAAGGAAATAAGATATTATGCTGAGTAGTTGACACACTAGAAGTGAAACATAACACCCCACACAATTTACTAAATATACATCTTAAATCCAATTAAAACTTTATATGTATCACTCTTGTAATAGTTAGAATGAAGAAAAAAATCAGTTTTAATGAGGTTTTGCAAATAGGCCACCGGTAAGACTGACAATATCTTTTCCTTGCTAGGACAAATTTCAGTGTAAAACACATTTGATCCATGAGTATGCAAATTATTTGGATCAGTTACATTGCACTCCGACAAAAACCACTTTTTGCAACCCTACTCAAACACAACATTTCCAAGCCCAACTTTCTCCAGAGATGCATGTGTGTATGCATGATTAATTTGCATAATGAATTATGTTTTGCCTGAGCAAGATGATTAGAGACATGCACATTTTTATCACATTGTTTATCGGCGTGTCGCATCTAATTTTCCGTAATGCCATCCATTCCAACATTTCCTTCGTTCATGGAACTTTGGCGAGATCTTGTCAATAAAATTTGGGTAGTCATCCACTTCAAATGCGTCCAGAACACGAGGAAACTGCGTGTTTTTTTTACTTTCCCCAAAAAACAATGTTTCCATTTTATTGAATAATATTGAATTTGACGTGAGGTGACTCGGCAGCATGTCGATTTCTTACCACTATGTAATAAGGAAACAGTGGATTTTTTATTGAATAAAATATTTACCCTCCTTGAGAATTAAGTTATTCTTTTATCCTTGGCAGATTAAAAGGTTTGAAAAATTGGAGACGGTCGACGAAAGACGGAAAGCAGCCAAGGAAATTTATGACAATTTTATAATGAAGGAGCTACTGTCTCATACCCATGTAAGGAGTTAAAGAGACATTAAAAAATTTCAATATAATTAGTAAATCATTCACTCACCCACCATAACTCAATATGTAATTATTGCCAATAGAATTTTACCAAAGAAGCAGTGGATCATGTACAAAAGCACCTTTTTAAGAGTGACGTTCCTCCTAATTTATTTGAGGTAGGTGAAAGTTTTCAAGGATTTTGACTTTGTCAAGGTCTTTTCTTTTATGATTTGCCGTTAAATCATAAATATGACTTTATTTATAAGTGGATAAAATATTTAAAAATCAAAACTCCCCTCTAACAGCCATATATCGAAGAAATATTTAACTATCTTCGTGGAGAACCGTTTAGACAATTCCTGGAAAGTGACAAATATACTCGATTTTGTCAATGGAAAAATCTGGAATTGAACATTCAGGTACTTTAAATAAATACAAGGTTACCTTGTCAGCCAGTAAACAGATCTATGGTTTCTGGAAAGAATGATAAATTAGCACCTCCTTCTCCAAATAGTTGACAATGAACGACTTTAGCGTTCATCGGATAATTGGACGAGGTGGCTTTGGTGAGGTGTACGGTTGTCGGAAGGCTGACACGGGGAAAATGTATGCAATGAAATGCCTGGATAAAAAAAGAATAAAAATGAAACAAGGGGAAACGCTTGCGTAAGTATTTCTAAATTATCTTAATCCTATCTTAAATGTCTCAAAAACATAGTCAAATAGTTTAAAATGATTCATTGCAAAAAAGTAAATTGTTTAGACAACTTTTTAAGTAGTAACAAATTGGAAACATTAAGATCCCTAAAAATCCCGTGTTAACCCTAATATAATCCATGACCCCTATTTTTTGTATCCTAGGCTGAACGAAAGAATTATGCTCTCTCTTGTTTCAACTGGGGTAAGAATCTTTCAAGTTAATCAATGTCTTAATTACTTATTCATACTCTATCCCAATGACTAAATGTCCATGACTTTTGTCATTGGAAGTGAAGCCCTTATTTCGAAACAGCAGAGGCTGTAGTGACGTTGTTTTTTTGTGTTTTTTTAATAAATTTGAGCAGGTGGATTGTCCTTTTATCGTGTGCATGACGTATGCCTTTCACACCACGGACAAACTTTGTTTTATTTTGGACCTCATGAATGGAGGGGATCTTCACTACCATTTATCTCAACATGGTGTTTTTAACGAACAAGAAATGAAATTTTATGCTGCGGAAGTAATATTAGGTGAGGCAATCCGTCCATCCATTTTATTAATGAAATACTAACCATTACCCTTTACTCTGCCATAAATCATGGAAAACCTATCCGTGAAATCTTATCAATGCCTCGTAAATAATGTTCTGTCTTGTCTCCACAACTTTTTAGGACTAGAACACATGCACAAACGTTACATAGTGTATCGGGATTTGAAACCAGCAAATATTCTTCTGGATGAGCATGGTCACGTTAGAATATCGGATTTGGGACTGGCGTGTGACTTTTCCAAGAAGAAACCACATGCTAGTGTGTAAGTGTGTTATTTATTAGTATTAAAAAAAACACCTCTTCATCTCCATATCTTTACATTATGTCAAACAACTCTGATTGTGAGCATATGTACATATTTATGTGGGTGGGGTGGTTAATGTCTTAAAGTAATTTTTACAAATGTTCTCCTGGTACAGAGGGACGCATGGCTACATGGCACCCGAAGTTTTATCCAAGGGCACTGCTTATGACTCAAGTGCAGACTGGTTTTCCTTTGGCTGCATGCTGTACAAGTTGCTAAAAGGTCACAGTCCCTTTAGACAGCATAAGACGAAGGATAAACATGAAATCGACAGGATGACATTAACCATGGTATGAAAAAACTTTGCTAAATATTTTACTACTAATTAATATGTTTGTTACAAACTTTGTAAGAAAGTTGACTTTCTTTTTTCATACCCCAATAGAATGTAGAGTTACCTGAGTCATTTTCACAAGGTCAGTATTTTGATTGATTGTAAAGGAAGAAACGCCTACACAAACAAAAAATACAATTTTATTCAATATTTTTTTTCAGAGCTAAGATCTCTGCTGGAGGGTCTTTTGCAACGTGATGTTGATAAAAGATTGGGATGTCGTGGCAGAGGGTAAGCGAGTTGATGAGGGTTAATTTTGATTTTTATGACA
>JAAXNX010002180.1:0-14368 GCA_036491905.1 Folsomia manolachei
TAGGTGCCAAAGTAATGTGTGTACATGCTAAGCAATGAAATATTATGCAGGAAGATGCTTGATCCTCTTGCAAAGGGCTGGTAGAGGGTAAAGGCAGCACAATTCCTTGTTCAAATTCAATTTGAATTCACTTTGAACATTTTGTTCAAAGAAAATAGTTGTTGGTGAGTTGGCTAGTTTCTTCCAGTCAATCTCTTCGTAACAAAAGTTTAGTGTCATTCTTTACCTTGTAAGTTTTGTACTTTGGAATGTTGTCGAGTAAATGAATGACAAAAGAAATGCAAATCAACCAAAGTCAAAGATGTTCTTGCAATCCTGAGCAAGGATGGTGAAAAGTATGGCAAACAGTAAAAAATATAAAAAGTCAAATTTTGAAACAAGTTTGATCTCTACAACAGATCTTAGCAATTATTTAATATTAAATTTACTACTGAAACAATATTTGGCTTCACGCATAGTTATATTTCAAAATATTTATGATTCATTCTCGAATCTCAACTAAATTCTTCCAAACTTCCTGCTCAATGCCTTGTGGATCTTGATAGGATTTCTGGTTGATTGCACGATAACAAAAGATTAAAACCACAATTTTTTTGGAAATGGACAAAAACACCACAATCCCACCTTTTATGCCTCATTTCCAATATTGCTCTTTTCTCTGAATTTCCAAGAATCGCAAAATCTGTACAACACAAAAGATGCTAAAACCCTGGAACTTGTCTGTTCTCATGCAATACATCATTATGAGAATGACCCCAACAAATCGTTGGCCTGGCCTACCTGACAGGTAAAATGCGAGCAATTGGAGGTGTTCAATACTCAATACAACACTCTTGGGGTACAGGTGACAGGATACAATTAATCTCGCTTTGATATTTTACACATTTTTGTGACTCTACATCAACTTCACCCGATCTTTCAATTCACATTTATTTTGACGGTGTCAAAATTTTTAGCTGTGCCGTACAATCGTAACCACTGTACATTTGATTTTGAAAAATATTAATTTCTATTTTCGTATTCCGTTCCAGCACAAATGAAATTCAAGTTTATTAAATTAGCAAACTCAAAAAGGCTTTCATTTTCAATACTCAATTTAAGCCTAACTCCAGTTCTTACATTATTAACCCAAGAAAGCAACCTAATTCAAAAACCTGTGGAAATAGCCACGAACACATTCATCTCACGGATTCGGCAGATTACCTGTATTTATGTTTATGGAAGGAGCAGTAAACTGGTGCAGGTTGGCTTACAAAAAGTTCCAGTCATAATATTACCAAACATTTGAAAGCCAGTTGCAGTCAGAACAGAACAGAACGATTATTTTATTATGTTGGAAAATCATGTAAAAAATAAAGTGGAACGGACAGAAAGAGCTCAACCATGAAAATAATCTTGGCTTCCCTTCTTTATCACCTACTACTTTTTAAGATACATCAATGTGAACATCCACAGCTCAGGCTAGAGACAAATTACGCTGGGTACTTTAGTTTCTTTCCTTTTTCACACAGTCACAAAATTCTGTCATATTGTGATCCAAAAAGAAAAAGATGTTTCTCTTTTGTAAAATTTAAGCCGAAGCCCAAAAAACACAAACTTGTTGTTCCCTGCTTATTTAAAAGTTTACAGGATTTGTTGGCTGTTGTTGTGTGTGGGCCTGGAGGCAGTTTTCCACTTATTTTTAGATTAACTTGAAAATTTACTGAATACGACCAACTTCCAGGGGTAGGACAGAAAAGTAAACATATTTCTCAAGCTTCAACTTCCAGAAAAAGAGGATAATCCAAATTAAAAAGATGCCATCAAAGGATTTTTACATGAGAAAAAGTGCAGTCACATTGAATTTGAGGATAAATTTGAAGAAACATAACCTAGCTGCGTTTAATTACAGATATCTCTGCACAAATTAAATCAATTACCACAAACCTGATCAAACTGCATTGTAAAAATCAACCCTTTACTTTCCTTTGGCACTCTTAAAATGACTATTCTCCATTACAAGTCCACCTTTATCTCTTATTCCTTTCATGTCTAATTGTTATAATTACCTTAAATTGGAATGAATCATTGGAATTAACTCTAATTTGTGGATTTCTTAAGAAATTCAAGTCCGGGACAGGAATGAAATCCATCCTACAATTTCCGGTGTAGGGTCCATTTTAAATTTAAATTCCTCTGAATTTCCTCAACTTGTAAACTACTTACCACCACCCAATCATTATCATTAAGCCATCTCTTCTCATCCATCTTTCTCATTTGTTTCGGTAGTCGGTGAGACCAACTCCATAAAAAGGTTACCTGTTGAATTTACCATATGCATATACAAATCCAACTCTTAATCTTGTAGTATGAAGTTTGACGATGATGTGTCCAAGATTGAGATTAAGATTGAGCAAGATTACCTCAGCTTCGTTTCTTTCTTTAAGGAGAAGATTTGATGGGTAGTTGGTTAAGCTTTCATAGCGTATTTTAAGATATTTATTTTCCAGGTACCGGTAATTACTCCGTACTTCCTCTCCTTTTTGTATTTCTTTCTAAAATGAGAGGAGATGAGCCTTATTATTATTTTTTATTAAATTTACATACACGCAAGGAAGTTGCTCATCCTAATTTCCCGTTGGTACTAATTTTCTAATAATTTTTTTTAGAGAGAAATTCTCTACCCGTTGGTTGGCTCGATAGAAATAGTTCTTGGGTGGGTTCTACTTTAAAAATTGCTGGTAAACAAGGGTTAGAATTGAAAGTAATAAAAGAATGTAATTTGCTTAACCCTGATTGTGTAAGAGAATTATTTAATGGTCTTAATTCAATTTCATTAAAGGAAGGATGACACCATTGCTGTATTAGTCGGCTTGTGGGTGTGGCCAAAAGGGAGGAAGTGTGCAAGTTAAAGACATTAAATTTGCATAAAACAAAGTTTGAGGTGGTTTTTGGAAGCTAAGCTTTTATGAAAAAGTGTGGTCTCTTTTTTGTAGCAAAGGAAAATTTAATTGAATGTTAACATGAGATTTACACGCAAACAGCTCATTTGCCGGAGAAAAATGTTTCAAACACTTTTTCTATGAATAAGAGTGAAAATAATTGGGATTTATATCTTTATGTATTTGGAGTCCTTCCGTTCCCAAAAAATAGTTTGGGTCAGTTAATTAATGGAATACAACAGGTTTGGTCTCGGATCAATGTCAAATATCATATCATGTCGTCTAGTTGAGTTTGCTGTTTTGGGTAAAAAAATAACTTAACAATTTGCAGAGTAAACTTAATTGAATAACCCACTCCAGGAACAATGGGTGTGGTTGAGGACCCAAAGTTAATTTTGGACATTAGTTAACCGGCTTGAGGCATGTTTAGATTTGACAGAAGGAACAGAAATGTGTAAAGATTTCAGAAAGTGACTTCTATCGTGGTTTTGGGGAACAACTACGCCGTTTGCGGGTGAATTGGGTTTTCACATTTGTATCAAAGTTGAGATCGAGATTGATCATGTTTGCTAAGTTTCGGATTTTGAAGTTTTTCGGTTTAAAAAAAAAGAAAGTAACTTTCTTTCCTTCAATTAACATGGTTGTGAAGTTGAGGTGGCTTGGGAATGTCAAATAATGGGCCAGAGAAAGAGGAGAGGTTGAGTTGGGGGTATGTTTTTGTAATTTAAATTCAAATTTTAATTTACATTTTTGTATTATGGAGTTTATAATTTATTTTGGACATTGCAAAATAAGGGTAATAAAGTGGGCAAGGTTAAATCATCTTTTTAATCAGGTTTAATTAAATGTTTACAGGATGGGCGAACGGTGTTCGCCGAACACAGCAATTTGTGAAATGACCGGAACGCAGAAGGTAAAGTATGTGAATTTTCACTTTCCACAATTTAATAAAGGTTTACTTTATTTTAGATAAGCCTGCTGCACAAATTGGATCAATTCCATTTCAATTAGCGTTAACCTTCAGCTGGATTGGATAAAAACAATGACGTGAATGACAATGATAATTCAAGATCAAGGAAACCTCTGAAAACAAATCGGAAGAATCTATAGGTAGCCATTTGTGGTTATCAATATTTAAATAATCTCCAATTTTATCTGATAGATCGATCACATTGTGAAACTCTCTTTATTTGAAGTGTAGATTTGATAATTTAATCAGCAAATACTTACAATGTCAAGTCCACAGCTTAATTATTACTCTATTGGTTGTGAAGACCAGTTTCAAAATGGCGATTTTAAAATTCTTATTCCTATTTTCACTCCAAATGCTTTTAATAAATGCAGAATTTAGTCAGCATCGCCAAGAAGTATTAGACCAGGACGGAAATTACGTTTTAGAATGGTCAATCGACTATGATAGTAAATTGGTTCGTTTTAACGCGACATTCACCACATTGGGCTGGATAGGCTTTGGAATCTCCCCCACGGGAGGAATGACTAATTCTGATATTGTTATCGGAGGCGTGTATCCTAATGGAACGTCTTATTTTAGTGTACCACTTTATTTTAGGAAAATGCTATAATATTGTGATAATTACAATTTCTTGTTTTTACAGGATCGCCACGCCACTGGAGAATTTGAGCCGATTGTCGACTCCCAACAAAGCTGGGAGCTGATAAGCGCCACTGAGTCGGGAGATGGAACTGAGCTCATCTTCGAGAGGTCTTTCAATACTTGTGATGAAGAAGATGTCATTCTTTCTGTAAGAAGGCGATTTAAATTCTAATTTTCAATACATTCACGTCTAATAAATTAGTAATACATGATTTGTTAATGATTTTCAGAACGACACGACCTCTTTCATCTGGGCATACAGTCCTTCAAACCGAGATGTGATTGGATATCATACCCAATCTTTTCGGGGGACACTAACAGTTCAGCCACTGGACCCAGAGGTACCTCCCTTGGATGGGCAGTATTTGGAGTACAATATCAAGCATACGATGACCATGCCCAGCAATGACACTACGTACTGGTGCACAATTCATAAAAGCCCTGTCTTCACCTCCAAACATCATATCGTTGCTGTATGCGTATTTCATGGAGTACAATATCAAGCATACGATGACCATGCCCAGCAATGACACTACGTACTGGTGCACAATTCATAAAAGCCCTGTCTTCACCTCCAAACATCATATCGTTGCTGTATGTAAGCGTATTTCACGATGTTAGATATTAGTGAACTTGAATTGATAATCAAATTATTGGTTACTTATAGTTTGAACCACTTCTCAACTCTCCAGAGGCAAGGGCTCACACGCATCACTACAACATATTCCGATGTACTCCACCAAAAGGGATGGATCCTCAAGAATTCTTTGAACCATTTGTTGGAGGTGAAGGAGGAGAGTGCTATGTTCCGGAGCCTACCGTTCCAACGCCACATTGTCAAACTATGTTTTACAACTGGGACTGTTGGTGGACGCGTAAGTAAAGCGTTACTTAAAAAAAGTATTGGCAGTTTTTAAACAGTTCTATTTATATAGACTCTTGTTCTTCCGGAGAATATTGGGTATCCGATTGGCGAAGGGAATTCATCCATGGACTACTACATGTTTGAAATACATTACAATAATCCTCAACAGTTGGAGGGAGTAACTTTTGAAACGGGAGCGGTTGTATATTACACACCTCAGTTGAGGGAACATGATGCTGGACTTATGGTTGTGGGTCATCACACCTCAATCTCGTTAACGGTGCCACCAGCCAGTTCATCATTCAAGACGGCGGGTCATTGTGATTCTTCTTGTACGAGGGACCACCTACCGGAAGATGGAATTAATGTGTTTGCAATATTTCTTCACGCTCATTTGTCGGGTGTGTAAATCATATGGATGAGCACTTTATATTCAACGCTTTTCTAATTCATTTCGTAATCTAGGAAGAAAAATGAAATTCCGACAATTTCGAGGAGATCTAGAACTCCCTTGGGCTGCAAATGATGAAACCTATGATTTTGAATTTCAACAAACTCGACCCTTGTCGGAAGAACTTAAAATTTTACCAGGAGATCATCTGACAATGGGTAATAGGCATGAATAGAATTCTATTTTACACATTGCGATTTCCAATTCCAATTAAAATACAAAATGTACAAATATGTTGAAACAACTTTATTAATTAATTATTTACTATTTTTTTACAGAATGCATATATGACTCAACCTGGTACGATGGGAAAGTTGTCATTGGTGGACTTTCCACAAGTAATGAAATGTGTCAATCGATATTTTGGTACTATCCTCGAGCTGACTTAAGAGATTGTCGGAGTGAATACCCAATTGAAGAATTAACTCCCTTGGGCTGCAAATGATGAAACCTATGATTTTGAATTTCAACAAACTCGACCCTTGTCTGAAGAACTTAAAATTTTGCCAGGAGATCATCTGACGATGGGTAATAGGCATGAAATCGAATTATATTTTACACATTGCGATTTCCAATTATTTACAACTGTGTTGAAACGCCTTTCTTAATTATTTATTTTCTTTTTTTTATAGAATGCATATATGACTCGACCTGGTACGATGGAAAAGTTGTCATTGGTGGACTTTCCACAAGTAATGAAATGTGTCAATCGATATTTTGGTACTATCCTCGAGCTGACTTAAGAGATTGTCGGAGTGAATACCCAATTGAAGACTTGTTTGCAAAATTTGGGATTGAATCTGCAAACAGGTGCGCAAATTAAACTGTGTAGACTGCGAACCGAATACCGGATGGTTCTTTAATTATATTCATTCCAGGTCCACACCATACGATGATGCCATCATCACGGCGCCCCCTTCTCTTGCAGGACTGAAATATACCGAATTGCTCAACACTCGGATGGAATGGAGCCCCGAATTACGACAAGAAATTCAAGAAGATTCCCTCAACAGTCCACATGTTGGCGTGTGTTGGACGGATTCCGAAACCCATATCGTCGAAAGCACATCCTATCCAACAATACCGCCAGGAATATGAGCCAATTCAAGATTGTACTTGAGGATTTCGGTGACAAATCTCCTTTTCACAATTGACTCATTTCTTTTTGATCGACGTTAACTCAGACCGTCGTCACATTGACTTTATGAGCATCATTTCCTGACTTTTACAACTTTAGAATATGGCCTTCTATGTCTATCTGTAAAACAACCTTTTACAGATTTCCTGAAAATAGTTTTGTTCCTTGAATGTTATTTCTCCGTTTATTCAAAACTTTGAGGATATCCGATATCAAAAGTAATTTCCTGTTTCCTCAGAACTTTTCCTTGCCGATTTCAAAAATGTTATTACTCACATCTTTCAGTTTTATTTTTTCTTCCATCCTAAAATTGTCCTTTCCAAATAACTGGTTCATTTGTATAATCTTTGAATGAATTTTGTCTGACTGTTTCAAATTATCAAACATTTCTAAACCTCTAATCAAAATGTATTTCCTTTTAATGTCTATTAATTAAACGCATTTACATCCCAGTTCCAGTAAAAAGTCCAACTTTTTTATGCCACTCACTCCCCCATGCCACCACGCCATCCCGTCCAACCCACCTTACTTACTATCTGAGTATGTTGTGAAATTCAATTCCATACGACAAACAAACACACCTTGCCCATCTGCTGCTGTTTAAAATTCATAAAAAAATCTTACCTCCTTGTCTTGTAGGTAGAAGAAACAAAATGAGTTGAAAATGATACGCTCCGCCATTACATCGGATCAGATGAATATCAAAAAGATGGACGATGCGATATCCTCGTGTTTCATTTTTTATTCGTCTCATCTCCTTCGAGTCCAGATGGGCCTTTTTTTAGTTTTAACAAGCCAGTCCATGCATGCAACTATTCCGTCCATCCTGTCTTGTACAACATCTTGGCTAGTAGTCTACTATTACCGGACTGAATTCAAAATACGACAATGATATTTGTACTGGTTGGCCGGTGAAGTTTTGCTCCTGTCCCATNTAGTAGTCTACTATTACCGGACTGAATTCAAAATACGACAATGATATTTGTACTGGTTGGCCGGTGAAGTTTTGCTCCTGTCCCATATAATCCTTGTAAGAAGAAAGGGTCACAAAAAAAAGCTGGACTGAAATACAGTCCCCTCCAGCAAAAGCCTGGAGGGAAGGAAACTTTAAGGCATTGTATTCTTGGCCAAGAATATTCATGTTACGCACGTTGTTTCATTACAGGATTCTTCTTAAAGTTCCAAATTGATTTTGCAGACTCTTTCTCCATTTTTAGGAATATTTCATAACGAGTAAACCAGAAATTGTCGCTTCAAACCTGACGCAACTCTTTGGTCCAATATTTCTACAAGATTGGTCGGTTTGTTGAATTTCTTATTTACCAACCATCCATCGTCCCAAGTCCCAACTAAGATGGAAAAGGGATCCATTCCTATTCTATAATTGTGTACCCTCTTCCTTCCCTACCTCCTCAAATACTTTACTACATCGTTGAATAGCCAGAATCCCGCAGGGTCTCCTTGTTAAGTCCATGGAGGAAGAGGAAAAGGAAAGAAAAGGAGTTGGTTCTTATAGTATTCATGAAGAAAGGACCCCTTGGGTTTCCCATGCTGGTATGTCTTTGTCTGTCTGGCATAGGGATGAAGTTGGAGCCCTATCTGGATCCAATCCCCTTCTTCTTCTCAAATCAACTAAGACGAAAACCAGACCAGGACTTGTGTAAGAGTCTCTTGGTAAGAGAAGAGGTACATGGAATTGAATACCAGAATGGGATGGATAATCTATCCAACAATGAAACCAAGAAACAAGTCCCTTTTCAAAGTGATGCCTAGTTTTGGACCTGGTAATGGTTGAGTAGCCTGAGAAAAAACCTGCCTTCATTTCATTTCATTCCTTACAAAACTAGCCAGTTAGTTGTTTACTGGGAATTGGGAGTGGAAGAAAAGGGAACTTGGAAAAAAAGGTTGAGAAATTTCAAGTTTTTGGTGTACACCCGATTTTTAAGGTAGAAACGAGCATATTTCGTGGTAATGAGCATTAGACGGTTTTGCTCAGGGTGAGAACTTGAGAACGCCAAGAAGAATTGGCCGAAGTTTATTTGCAGTTAAAATACTTCATTAGCGTGGTAGATGAACTTTGTATTTCTTAGCGTTTGTACAAGTGTGGGATTTTTTTGATAAGACGAATCCAAATGAATGATAACCACGCAATCGGTTCAAATGCAGTTTAGTCCTTTGACACCGCATGACTTTGGTTTATCGACGTTAAAAGGTGTCCCCAGCAAATATTTGTGAATCATTTCCTGAAGTAATCTCTTCCCGAGCATGAATCAAAGTGATATGATTTTGTTTTGTGGCGTTTGGAATGCATCTAAATAACGGATTCGATTGTCTTCACCCCATCTGGAATGCTATGCCGTGAAAAAATGTAAGTTCTGGAATTACATGAGAGATTGACTTTATTTACATATTATTTTGACTCATCCATTTCGGACGGTAAATAGTGCCCAGTTGAGATTGAGGTTATCAAATAATTAAACAAATAATCGAGCGGATCATGCAAACATGACAAAGTTTAGTGTGCCTGGTCTGCTTTTTGAGAGATGATTTTATTTGAGCTTTCTTGACTCCAGAATAGAAAATACAATCTCAAAGTAAGCTTAACTGGTTCAAGATTTCTCTTTTTCACTCAGTCATGGTCATATTACATGCAAATAAATTCTGACAATTATTTTCAGAAATCTAACCAAATTGGACAGATAAAATCCTACACAAATCAAAGAGAGCCTTGGAAATATCTCTCAACCACAACCTACAAATGGACCTACACCCAATATCCTTCCCTCCCGGAGCAAAACGTGTCCACACCCACCCCCATCATAACCACACCCCTCCCGGCTCCCGATCCACGCACACGTCTCTCCCACAACCTCCAGACTCTCTGAGTTGTCCTTCACTCGCTAAAAAAGTGCGTTTTAGTGCCGTTTCCCTGATCCACCCTACAACGGAGCTCTCTCCTTTGTCCGACTTTCTCCAAGTTCTTTCTCCAACCAGTCCGACGGATCTTTGTTCCTCATTCTCACCACTTAGTCCTCTTCCACAAAGTCCTTGCTCCACCCCTTGTACCACACCTACGGCCACAATCCTCCCGGAAGATGCCTCCAATCCCGGGAACACTCTTCATCTTCATCACCTCTTCCCGGAAGTTCTGACCCAAGTATTTTCTCACCTGGAGAAAAGAGACAGAGCCCGAATCGCGGTGACGTGCTCTTATTTCAATCAAATTCTTAAAAATCGTCAAATCTGGAAGGGATGCGAAGCTAGGCTGAATCTCCGCCCGAATCAGCCACATACTTATCAATTCTCTTCAGGAAAGGGGTGTGGTTCGTGTGCAAGTTCTTAGTTTGAAGAGAAGTCTTCGGGAACTGACCAGCCAGATTAGGGTTACTCATCTACGTCTGAGTGGTTGTTATAATGTGACGGATTATTCGCTGAATTCTATGCAAATCCTGCCGACCCTGATTGAGCTGGATTTGTCACTTTGCAAACAAATCACGGATGCGGGTAAGGAATCTATATATTCGCAAATAATTTTGCAAGTCAACCAACATATTAATATTATTTTCTCCGCAGGTCTCGTCCACATTCTCGGAAAAGCTCCCAACCTCCAACGTCTGGATCTTGGAGGATGTTGCAACCTCACGGACCGCGCCCCTTTACTAATATCCTACGGCCTTCGTTCCCTAAAGTCTTTGGACCTTCGATCCTGTTACAATCTTACCGACCGAGCCATTTCCTACCTGGCTGGGGACGTGCATCTCAGTGACCGTCATGAGATTAAGACTTACAACTTCCTCGCCAGGATTGGTCTTATTGACTGCGAACTCTGCCGACGACCTGGATCCAGGAATCGGATAGAACTCCCAAAAATCAATGAGTCCACAGAATTTGGAATGCTGGGCCTACAATCCTTAGTATTACAAGATTGTCAAAAAATATCTGATCTCAGTCTTCAATTCATCGCCCGACTAGGTTCCCTTCATAGTTTAAATCTCTCTTTCTGCGTCAACATTACGGACAATGGACTAAAACACTTGCGAGAGTTGGGCCATTGTCTTCAAGAACTTAATCTTCGGTCTTGTGACAATATTAGTGATGTTGGATTTGTTAACTTAAAGGATTGTGGTTCCCTTCGGCATCTGGATGTAAGTTTTTGTGAAAAGATTTCCACTTTGAATCCATCCGTTTGTAAAATGTTAAAAAGTTTGGGACTCTCCGCCTGCGACGTGGGCGACGAAGCCTTGCTAGGGATTCAAATGGATTCGTTGGAAACACTGAATTTAGGCCAGTGCTCCAAATTATCGGACATTGGACTACTTGCCATAGCTGGGAAGTGTACGAAATTAAAGTATATCGATTTATATGGATGCTCTGGAATTAGTACGGTAGGACTCCAAGCTATTGTTAAGATGCCTTCGCTAGAAAATGTTAATTTAGGTTTGTGGAAATTGTAGCGAGAAAGAAAAAGAATTGAGATTTTTTTCCATTTTTGGGAAATAGCTCAAACTTAAATATGTCGATGCAGTTCAAATTTAAGTTAGCAAAATTCAGTCAGTTATGTATTTTACTGTGGCTTGGTATCCGTCTCAATTTACATGTTCCTAACAATCCATGAATGATATACGATGCCTTGATGAATTAGAATAATTTAGTATTTATTGTAACTTAACAAACTTTCTCTTCCAGAAAATACTCCAGAAAACGAAAGAGCTTTTAAAAGAAATTATGACGATCAAAATACTTTACGAGAGAATTACTCCGTGCCAAAATACTTTATTCGCAAGTAACTCAAGTCTTATTTCACTTTGCTTGGAATCTTTATTTTAAGTAGATAATTTAAGACTGACAATCCTCCAATCCTTAAAAATTGTGATGTGATCAACAAGAGAAAGAGTTACACTTATTGCTCACAAATACAATGATTACTCCAAACCTTGTGATATTACTCTGTTAATGGGAGTTGATTAGTTTTAGGTAATGACAGACAACAGTATTTTAGTAACTTGTAACTAGTTTGTAACAAAAAATGTAAAAAAATTCTAAAAAAATGGATATCACTGACAAATAAAATTATGAAACAAATTGAGACTGAAATTGTTCCGGTTTAATGCCATCTAAGGAATTTCATGTTTGGAATCATGGTCGAATCAAATAGATGGTTCTTCGCTCGTGCACATTGAAATGGTAGCAACGCATGTTGATCTTAAACTTTTAATTATTGCACATATTTTGTAAAAACTGCCCAAATTGCCACAGAATTCACTGTTCAAAGTTCACTTATTTTGTAAGGTTACGACTAAATTGTTGGTCTACGCACACCTTTCCTTGCCCTTTTGGTTTATGGAGTGATTAATAATTATCAATCATAATTGATCCCCAATTGATCATCTTCCCGTCATCCCTGTCCGTTGGAAGTAAGCATTAGATGGGTCATTACAATATTACAGCGACTATTAGCACGAGAATTGTACACATTTCCCTTAGCCTTTGCCTTGTCCCTTTTCCAGTCAGTTATCCTTAAAAGGGATCTTTGTAAAGGGAACCCCTTTCCTTGGCATTTATTATTGCAGCCTTTTCAACTCTCGGGCTGGGGAGGAAACGAGGAATTATGAAGGAATGTGTTTTAAATTCAACTCAACCACACTTGGATTGGGTTAGGTTGTGCAGTATTCATTATAAATGTATATAAGTAGGATAAGGTGTGTGTTATTAGGTTGTCCGATAATTGCAAAGGTACTACTTTTGCTGGAACGGTATTTATTGGATAAAAGTTAAAATTCGAATCAATATTTCTCAAAATTCTTACAGTTTTAGACAAAACGCCTCTAAAATTATTTTTACCACGTTATAAGGAAATTACCTAGTAAAAAAATATCAGTTTAGTGTGGGAATTAATTATTCGATATCTACCACAATTCCTGAAATAATAACTCAAACCTTTTTCAGACTATTTTTCATTCTTATCAGAATTGAGCATTGCGTTTTACTTGATATTTCACCTTACAAAAAAAATTCATTTTCATTCCTATAAAAATTACCTTTTATCACATAAACTTTTACCAGTTTGGTACAAATCTTTAAAATTTCAAGCCATGCTCTGCCATCCATCCCAATTCCAAATCCTGCCGAGTCAGTCAAATAAATAAAAGAAATGGAATGAAATAAAGCTTAAAGTTCAGACCAAACTCATATGTGCATAGGATGAAGGGTCCTTACCCAGTGTGGATCCAGGCTAAGGGTTCTTTTTCCTAAACCTTCCCGAGACTCTGTCGCCCTGTCAGTCAGAGTTTCCTTAAGAAAAAGGGTCCACCAGACCATTTTGGTCGTCTCAAGAGGATTGGATTTCTATTTTATTTTCGGGTCGGATACACCAAGACTAGAAATGTGCTAGCCCAAAGTTATAAGGCAGTTGGTTAAGGGTCTCTTTTTCTGTCTTGATCTTATTTCCTAGGGTTTAATTTGGGCAAAGGGGACGCAGGGCCGAGTAATAATCATAAAATATTTTCATGGCATTGCTCTCCACTCCGGGTTGAAAGGAGAGGGGAGTCACTCAACTAAATTATGAAATGTTTCAAGAAAATATGATATTTTTGGGAATAAGGGCTGAAACAGGTCTTTATAGCAATCCAAATTTTGTTAGGTATGATTCCGTTTTAATCAAATAAACGATCGAATAGCAAACTAGTTAATTTTGTGGGATGGGAACGTTTTAAGGGATAAATTATGACTTTTCGTACAATTTCAAAATAAAAAATAGGATGGTCTAGCATGTTAATTCTGGGTTCATCTTTGATCTAAAAAATTTAGAAAATGGTAAAACACCAGGATGAGAATGATCCAGCTTTGTTTAAAGATTTTTTGCCCAGCAGGACATGCAACACATTACAGCTCCAAAGCCTTGAGATATGAGATGAATATACACATGTTACGTAATCATTACTTGCCCAACATGTCTTTGGAGAGAACAAGATTTGAAAACGATTCCCGTTTAAATTGCCCTTTATTTGTTCCTCCTCCCCCAATAAATTCCTTGTTGAGCAGAGATACTTACCTATAAATGGGGTACAAGGCTACAAGAATCCCTTTGGAGGCTTGTAAGAACAAGTTATGCTATACAAGCTTTATGACTCCGTTAACGACTTCAACAACCCATTTAAACAGAGTCGTAAATATGGCGGAGATCTCTCTTTTTTCTAAGTTCCTCCACCACCACCTGCTCAGCCATTTTTAATAATTTCTAATAAATAAAAGTTAGTGTCATCCTGGAAGTTACAAATTTGAGGTGATAAAGTGTTCAACTAATTTGTGTGCGCTGAAAACAGTGTGGACATTATCATTCGTCCAAATTGTAAATTACCAAAGTAATCAGCAGTTGAAT
>JAAXNX010002181.1:0-14367 GCA_036491905.1 Folsomia manolachei
AGGTTATTGTCAATTTGGCTCCAATATTTCTTGGCATTATTGCAATAAAACCTTTAAACACAGATTAATAAACTCTCCCCACAATTACTTGCCTCTCAACTATCAACATTCAACTTTTCCAGGATTTACCATCAACATTAGTGTTGAATTACCAAGTTGTCTGTTCACATGCACATTTGATCCTACCTCTCGTGGTCGGAACAGGTTTTGTACATTTGACAGAAAACATTTGCTCTGCAGAAGCGAGAACTAAGTTGGGTTGCAACCTATCTTGTTATTACTTTATTAAGTTGTGTCGGTATCTTTAAGTAACTCTTATTTTTTTCAGTTAACCCATTCCCTCCACCCAACAACCTCACTTAATTCTTGCCCTTGTACATATCATTGATACAGATGAAATTATCCTTTGCAATTAAAAACAAGATCCGACCGAAACCACACGGAACGGAATCTTGCTCCAATTTTATAATTCATTTCCACGCAAACCAATCCAATCCTTGTCTTGCCAGATGCTCAATTACTTTGGAATTGGATAACTTTTAATGGAGAAAGGTGAGTACAAGGTTCCCTGCTTGGTTGGTGATATTTAGTGATGACTACATCATTTTAAGGAAAGTTGTTTATCCAGTATCCATCTCCAATCCTGCATATCATGATAAGTCTCCTTGAGGTAAGGTGGGCTCATATTTTGTGTCCGTCAGTCACTCCGTAGGGAAGGGCGATGAGAAATATTACCTTAAAGATGCCTACCTGCTGCTCAACTCAACATTAAGTTGTAATTTCCTTCCCAGGACGGTAATGAAATCCTCCCTGATAAAATGTTTAAACTTCATTTATTACGTGGAAAGAGGTAATCAAAGGACTGGAAAAGTAGGCTGTTATGTAATCCTTTTTTTAAACCTTGGAAAAGTCTCCCTTCATTTCAAGAGATGCCTAGATTGTCTCTCGTTGTGCTTACAAACAACATGAGCTTCCCTGCTGTAATGATATTTTATTATCCAACAAAACCTATGGAACCCTCATACTTAGTCTTATATTGCATGTCACGCTTAAACCTGGACACTTGACGAGTAACTTACTTGGTGGGCTGAAGTGTGCATGGCAGAGATTAAGGAACTCATTCCCATTCACAAAATGAGGACTTGCCTTTAAAAACATTTATCCAACAATTAATTCCCATTTGTGGAACAAGTTAATGATGTTGAATCTTTATTTTATCATAATTACTCGATTTGTGCGTCATCTCCGTAATTATTAGCTTGGAAAAGACACTCCAAGAAGAGTTAGTTCAACTAACTTAGTTGCTTGATGGGGATTTTATCGCGGAACAAATTCAAGCCTGAATATTTATGGGTGAGACATGAAGACGTTTTATTTTACATAATTAACTATTACAACCCATATCATTATCCTCATCACTGTTTGCCTCATTTTCAGTCTGCCACTCATCCCACGCAAACATCAACATTTTGTAGTTTTGGTGGACCTTTTCATTTTTTGATGATGTTCATTCTCTACACGCAAGAGGTTTACAGTCAGTAAAGTAAAGCAACATTTCAACATCCGACTCAACAAGAATGGGATACTTGGGATACAGGGGCAGGTCGTCTTTTTTCGTCTTAAATTAGGCGGAACAAATCGCTCTCGTTATTGCATTTCTCAGTAATTACTAAAATGTTTACAGTTGATAGCTAAGTCTTCTGAGTGAGCTCCTAATTTCATTAAATGTTCAGCATTTATACCAAGGATTCTGGACTCATTTAGCAACTCGGAATAATGATTAATTCCATAATGACTGCATTTAATCAACTACGTTTCCACTGGAATTCCGACATTTACCCCAAACTGCATAAACAGTGCATTAATCCACTTGTGCAAAAACATTTTGGCATGGGTTAAGTTGTTAATTATTGCACTTATTCTAGAAATACTTGCAAAACTACTCTGACATGGGAGGTCCAACTTGAATAATGTGCAAAATCCATGTCCAAACATTCCTAAAATACAAGGGTCACTCACTAATATGGGGAAAGCTCTTTTCCAACTTAATCACTCTTTGGCACGCACTCCTCTTGAAAATTAGTTTTATTTCATTGTTCCTAATCCTTTCTGTGCAAAAACAAAAATTTTATCCGAATTCCAAAATGGCAGCATACTCGCTCTCTTTAGTATCCTGTGCCAATTGGGGTTGGAACTCTTAAAAATGTTAGGAATGGCTGGAATTGATTTCATAATGAGTTCCTGAACAGAAAGGTGTTACTTGGATGATTGCCCTCCCCTCTATTTGCATTCCTTCATTAGTTTAACCTCTTAATTTATTCAGGCTTTAATCAACCCTCGTCTGTATTCCTCCAAAATAAGCGGACTTACTAAAATCTTATTCCCAAACTTTTTCCGTATCCTCTTCTTAAACTTGTCAAAGTTTGGAGTCGCAAAAAGCTTAAAGTTGTGCGATGACTCGTATCTTGGGTAGTGTTGATCTGAGTGAGGAAAGCTTGAACCACGGTTTTTTTCTAGAAAACCCGTCAACTTACTCCTTCCAACAGTTTGAGTCTGGTGAGCATTGTATTTTAGAGAAGAGGTGGTCCCCATTTAGTTCCTAATGTCTGTTAATGTGGCCATTATCATTGTTGAAAACACGAGGCCAGTGAAACTAATCTAGTCATTTAATTTATTTATTAACAACCAACCTGACTTCATTACGTAGAATACCTTAACTTCATCTGAAAATGAAACCATTGGTTTCCAAACAGCATGGTGAGCAGAGATTTGTTAATAAAGCTACGTGCTCTCTTTACCCAGCATTGAAATGGATACCATACCCAAACAGATTAAACCTTCAGCTTGGGCGATGTGATAAAACATTTATGGGGACATGTTAACTGGGGACGCGTCATGCAGGACTTGCTTCCCGTGAGCCACGTACCATTCAGAAAAGGGATATAGTCGTCTATGACTGGCTGCAATAAATAATGGTTCAACTACTTAGGAACACATTAAGTATTCAATGTGCCATAACACGGGTGAAAAATGTGCTCGTCGGACATTTGTCTAGGAAACGAGGAACATCCCATCCCACCCTGGGACTATATCCAAAACCCAACTTAAACAAAACGGGCCCTTACTCATTATCACCATCCCATTAAATCCGTGAGAAAGAGCGACTATCAAAATCCGTCAATGGCTATTTAACTCAATGGCAAGGAAAAAAGGAGGAAGCTTAGTCCATCATTACGAGCGACTCTTAAATTGAATTAGGGTTGCGGACAAATAGAATTTACACAATCTAATCCAGGATTCTCCAGGATTCAATTATAAATGGTTCCTGACATAACTTAATATTTCATGGGTTGGCACTTGGTAACAAATAAATGGATTTGATAACTGTAACCCTAGCTCAGTCAAGGGTGCCTTGGTCTTTATCATTACTAGTAAATTGGACACACAAGTGTGTTATAGCCTGCACAGCCACCAGGAACAGATGTAATGATTCAATACTTAAATCTCGGGATGGATGACTGACTCCAACTCGTCCAGGCAAAGAGGTCGACGATGTACTTACCCATAGCTGGCTATGTATATGGAAAAGATATAAAATGGAGATAGTCCACTTTTATTAAGAGACTTCTCCCCTTTACAGCAGACTCCATTCATGACCCAACGGGTCACCCATGGCCATGGCTTAGTTAGTTTCTGGAGGAAAATCTGTCCCACATTGAGAAATCTTCTAATTTCATTTACAGAGTAATTAGCAAAGTTGCGTCATTTGCTAAAATCATGGAGTTGTTTGCAAATTGGTAGGAAATCACCTCCTAAAATTCTGTCTTATTCAGTTGACTGTGATATCCACCAATTTTTGTCTCCCACCCAAAATGTAGCGAGTCGCCTGATGGAAGGAAACGGAGAGCAATTTATATTTTGAGGGGAGCTCTCTCACTCTTGTGGAGATTAGCTGGTTGTAAAAGAGAGACCTATAATTTGAAGCATAAATGACTTTTGTACCAAACCAAGCTGGGTTGCCTGGTGGCAGGAATAAGAGTGGAAAAAATCGGTTTATTCACTTCCACTGGCGGATCTTGTCCCTCGGATTGGAGCTGAGTTTGTTCAAACGGGCGGAGAACTGGTTTTCAGGCGGAGCTCTGGGATCGCGTGAAACAAACGTAGACAAGCTCCCCCACCTTTGGATGGGGAACAATTTTAACTCCTCTTCATTTCTGTATCATTTCATTATCCACAACATTATCATCCTCCAACGGAAATCAATTCACACTCCTTCCTCTCAAGCATTACGAGGTTTACAGGCAGACATGGTTGGCAGAAGTTTGCTCAAACAATTTCTGCGACAAATCGCTACCTAGTTGAATGGGTCGTTTGATGGAATCAAATGATTATGTGGGACAACCATACATCGTCTGGGTAAGGTAAAGGTATGCGATAAGGACGGACCTTATAGTTGGATAATTCTCCAACTAGCTCTTTTCCAGGTAATGCATCCTAGCTGCATTTTGTAAGTAGCCAACATTAGGAAGTGGTGAGTAAAAATACTCTGGAGTATAAATTCATCAATACCAAAGATAAAATTGGATTAAGGCCAGAAGGGCCTCTTTTTGACTGAGGCCTCAAACAATGGTTTTTTTTTAGAAAAAATTAACAAATTTTCATTTAACTGCATTAAAAATCTACAATGGATCAAAGTTTGATCATCAAACATTCCAAGTGATTCCAGCCCAATTTGGTACATGATAAGGTTACTCATTTCATGCTCGCTAGCAAACTATTCCTAATTATTTACATCCCATCCAAATCTTAGCTGAGCCACTAACTACCCTTTAAAACTAGTTCCACAAAAACCTTTACACTCCAAAGTCACCTCT
Organism: Folsomia manolachei; assembly: GCA_036491905.1. Taxonomy (NCBI): domain Eukaryota; kingdom Metazoa; phylum Arthropoda; class Collembola; order Entomobryomorpha; family Isotomidae; genus Folsomia; species Folsomia manolachei. The sequence continues at coordinate 4,875 of JAAXNX010002181.1, forward strand.
TACTCCATAATATTTATGCAATATGTTGATTCCCCAAGTGGGATAAATATCGGTAAACAAGGCACCTAACCTAAGCTAAACGCCAGTTTCCTCCCTCCATTCCTCTACCTCATTAAAGTGTGCCTAGCCAAGGGACCAATAATCCTTCTGTAACAATGCACCCACTTTTTAATACCAGCGTTGTATTTCTCTGCCCTTATTCATTCTTACACTACGCATGTGAGTCAGCCAGCGCCTCCGAAAATTCGGCATGGGAAAAGAAGGGGAGTTAGTTTCCAGACCTGTCTCTTCTCTGACTATCACGGCAACTCCGTGAATAAGTGGGTCTAGTAGTCCTATTAAATACATCCCAAATATTTTTCAAACCCTTGCCATCCTCCGTGATAGACACTGCTCCAGTAAAACTTTCCTAACCAAACATTACTAAGTACAGCCACAATTAGTCTCCAGGAGTGAAAGCCCGCAAAATAATTTAGAAGCAACAATTCCTCACTCGAGTTACTCTCAATTAGTTCTCGTCACAAAACAGTAATTGATTGTCTTGTCGCGTGAACTGGACTGGGTTTGAGTGTCCATCCAATACTTGAGTAACCAATCATAGGAACTTTATAGCCACCACTTTTTCCTCGGGTGAACGAATTGAACACCTAGTTGCGAACCAAACAAAGCTGCAAAACAAAGTGGATTTCGTAGGTGAGTTAGCAAGACATTCATTTGCATTCCTACCTGACTAATGTTGGTTACATGGTTTTATGGTTTAGTTACGTGAAGCAGTCCACAACTTGGTTGAGAGGTATTCTCGTATTCTCTTGAAAAAAGGCGAGTTTGTTGTTGAACCTTGTGGTGAAGGAGTTGGGAAGTCAGTTAGAAGTTAGTCAAGACTTGACTGAGAGACACTGCAGAAACGAGCTCAACCATCACCAGTTGCCGCATGTGCACCATAAAGTTAATTATGTGCACATTTACACAAGGAATTGGTGCAGTTACGTCGAGTAAGGTATTCGGTAACTGAGGTTGAGTAAAAATTGGCTGGATAATTTTCTAACTTTCTCCAGCGTGTGGTCACAATTGTGTGGAGAAAGGAAAGAAAGTGGGATGGACAGTTTTGTAATGAAATTAAGTGACAGGATTACAGTGAATTTGTTGGTTATTTCAGTGATTTAAACAGATTTGTTTGGGAGGGATACTAAAAATATTCCCGTATTCCCTGAAAGTGCATCTATTAAGCTCGACAAGAAGATTTGAAGATTTTGTGTATTTAAAAATCCTCAGACTCCTATTACACCAAGCGGCATTTAAACCGAAACATCATAGTTATGAATCTTTTCTAACCAAGTAAATTATTTGTCGCAAAATGTGCCCAATGTTCAGTACCCCATTTGCAGCCTAGTCTCAAACCCAAACTCTGAGACAATGTCAAATTTCTCAATAATTCGATAACCAGTTAAGTTATTAGTTGCTTGAATTTTGACCAGTGCCACTCCACCCAACCAAGTCTGCCCTGCCTGCCTCCTCTCAAATTCTAAACAAGTACATCCCAATCGATAAGAGAAAGTCGAGTCCACTTTCCTTCCAACATCTTGGCATTCAGTCCACTGCATTTTTTTTGCACTGCGCCCCAGTGAATTGGTGAAAATAAAGAAAAATAATATAAATCTTTAATCAACCAGCAAGGTTATCCTGCAAATTTAAACCGGGCCTAGTCTCCGACCCATAGTCTGCTCCTGCTTCTCGCTGTCCAAGCAAACCACCAATTTCTTTGCAAACTCTTCTCAGAGTTTGCAAATTTGCCAATTTTTCTGTCAACTTGTCCAGTGGCACCTTGCTACTGACAGGATACGATTGCGCTGTTCTGGTGGAACCCTCTCGGTCGGCCCCTTCTTATGAAAATGTCCAGCACTGATTCGAAGGGGGCATCAAGAGACAGGATGTCGTCCGAGGATATCGACATGGAACTGGAGGATGAGGACCCAGAAACATATATTGATACCTCGGACGAAGATGTGGATGAAGAAGAGGAAGACGTGGACCCTGAGGATGACACCAGTAGAGAAAAACTACATCAACAACAACAAAGACAGAGAGAAGCACTTCACCATTTAAGGGAGTCTGCCCTCATTAAGAACAATAAGACTGAGAAAAAACTATCCTTCAGCGTTGCATCCCTCCTAGGTCAGAAAGATGAGAAGGACACTGATGACTGTAACTTGGATAAAAATTCGTTAAGGTAAGTCTAACACTTGGCTGCCAATTACCAGTTAAATTGTGATTTTAAAACCGAAATCATTTTTAAATGAGCATTTCATTACGAGAATGATACCCGTTGGTGTGGGAACATCCCTCATTTTTAACCATGGCATCATTTTTATAGTCTATCCTAGACTTGATCCCTTTAAATTCAGCTCAATTTCAAAAGGCATGTCCAACTCCTGTGTAGAAAGAGCTGGGAAATTTGCTCGGTATAAATTTTGATTGGATAAACTATTCCACTAAATTTAAAGACCCCTTTTACAACTTCTCTAATCTCCCTCCTGCCTGATTTCTAGTTTGTTCAAGCGTACAAAATGGAATTATGGTGATTAGTCGGGATGAATGCGAGGCCTGGTGGATGGATATACGGAGAAAGGCCCCTCCCTCCTATCCCACCATTCTTATCGGGTGGTGGAACTGTTTCATTACTAGAATTACAATTCCCTTTGAGCCACTTCAACTCAAATAAAATAAAGGTGACGAGCAACCCTTAGGAGGACCCTGGCAGTCGGACTTGACAGCTATTGTCAACGAGTCAATAAGAGAAGGACTTTGTTCCTGGGGTTGAATGGTTGTAAGCCAGAGTTTATACAATGGCAAAATATTAACTCACTTCAACTACAACTAGGTTATCGGTGAGTAGCAATGATCCCCATATCATGACCAGGAAAGCTTGCAGATGTCTGCTGGAATTGTCAAAAATATTTTACTGCTCAGTCACCCCTATTGTTGCCCTTTAACAGCCACCCTCATCCATTGTTGGCTTTGTTGATGGTAAATCGGGAAAAGATGAGGTTCAGTTTATAAATAAGAGACCATGGTCATATAGCTGGTAAAGGGTTCCAAGGAATAGCATTAGGCATGGAGTTATTTCATAAAGTTTTATCCCCATAAAATTCACAAGGATACCCCAAGATAAGATCCATAGGCAATATTGCATTTGCTGCAGAATTGTTTTCACTTTAGTAGGTCACCATCCGATATTCGGGTTGATAAGTACTTTATGCGGAATATTTATCTAAAAAAAATTAAACGGGAATGCCATCATTTGGGATTCATCAATAATAAAAGGCATAGAATGACGACAGCTTGAAGAAAGCAATCAGTTGCAGGTTATCGAAAAGAATGTATTGCTTGCTGCAGTTGACCAAACAAGTAAAACTCGGGTGGGTTTGCACTATTTGGCAATATATGCCTTCAACTCGGGGAAAAGTAGAGTTTTTAATATTAAATAATCCAATATTGCATAATTACATTATCAAATTTAGGTAGTCAATGGGAGGAAAAAGTCCTTCAAAACTTACAACTAGGCTACTGGAACAAAATGCAGCAGACATTTAATCGATATGCAGTAGACTAAATTTTATGGATAATTTTAGAATTTTTTGCGAAAACAGAATTTTTATTCACTGGCTGAAAAGCAAGGATTTCCAAGTTTTTAATAATATCAAATTTTTTTGTAATGTTTTCTAGCCAAGAGGAAAAACTGATGGCCGCAGTCCGACGAGCCAATTCGGCGTTCAGCTCCACATCAGGGACCCCTGATCATAGTCCGACATCTTCGAGGTCGTATTCATCGCCAATTTCGCCACTGACTCCAACCTGGGCCCTACCACTCCTTGGCTGGGGTTATACCACCTCCCACGGAAGTAAGTTCCATGTTTATTCAGTAATTTTGATCCATTTAAACTTTGATCCATCTCGAATTGGTTTGGAAAATGAATCGAAATGACTTCATGATTAAAAGCCACATCAAAATATGTCATCTGCAAGATTATGCATCTTTATTTTCACATTTTTTAAGCTTATAAATTGTAGCGGCGTCTAAAAGAAATTTCTTTCGTGTAGTTTTGAATTTTGAATATTATTTTGACAAGATCAACATCCACTTGATCTCAATCTTTAATTGCAACCCCAGAAAGTTTTAGTTCTACTACTTTTCACACTTTGAATGATTAATAGCAAAATTTTTGCACATTTGCGACCTCCATGCTATTCATACTTGTTTTGTACTAGCCATAAAAATTTTACGAGATATCATCATTACAATAAAATCCCATTCCCAAGTCTTTAGTTAGGATGAGGCAGGCAAATCTGAATAAAATAAAATTCAACTGATTGACACTAAAGAGCGTGAGTTAGTAGAAAGGAATCTCCAACATTTTTCAAGCCACTTCATTTTAATGATTTGATTGTCACAAAATGCTCATAATTACCACAAATGTTTGGGTAAACTTTGCGTGTTCACATCTCATTCTCAAAATGCCACTCTTTAAGATCATTATCACATCACTGGCCATCATTCTGTAAGCCACCCTTGTACAAAAAACGGTAAAAAACGTTAATTTAGCATCCCATCTAAAATATGCTGAATAAAAAGTTTGTTGGGTGGAAGTTAGCAAGATAACAAGTTAGTTGGACCAGTACAAACATTTGTGTTGGGAAAATATTAAAAAACTCGGCATGTAGCAAAACTTCACAGCGATATGATCACGTCTTATCAAATTGTCAGGGAAGGCAAAGATTTGACACAGATCTGATAAATGATTGTTGAGAGAGATGGCATGAGGAACATTTCAATTCAACGGAACGAATCGCCATTTCATGAGCAACACTCTGTAATAAGTTGGGTAAAGGGTTGAGTGGGGTCATTTAGTTCTGAGAGAAATTACTACGTTATGCAGAGAGGGTCATAAATATTAAGCGAAATCTCGAAAAGTGGGTTGATCACACAAATTAGGGTTGATAATCGTTAGGTTTCTCACCAAATAAAGTACAAATTATCCCCTCACAATTTGATTAATGTCATAATGATTACACTTTATTTGGATAAATATGAAATGAAGTGGAACCCAGACTATTATTTTTGCTAACTTTCTCCTTTCTTTTTTTGCAGACGTACTGCCACCAAGATTACCAGGACCACCGGTTCGATGTCAACTTCGGAAACATAAACCAAATCGGAAACCTCGGACGCCATTTACAACCCAAGCAATTGTTAGCGTTAGAAAAGAAATTCCGTGAAAAACAGTATTTATCCATTGCAGAAAGGGCAGAGTTCTCGTCATCACTAAATCTCACTGAGACACAGGTACGTACATTTCCACCACATTATTATTTGGGATCCTTGAAGGATCATCCTTCGTAGTCATCATTTTAAGCAGTTGTGTCACAAAAAATTGGTCCCAAACTAAATCTGCGTCCCAATAAATTCACCCCGTTCTGGAAATAGGACGCCAATAAAGACCGGATTAGTATTAACAAATGACAGGATTGATTGTTTCTATACACTTCCAATTAGTGGATGTATTAATAAATCCCGTCCATTCCCAAACAAGGAGCTGATTGAGTCTCGAGTCCATATAAACCCCACTGATTGGGCACCTGAGTCCTTGGAGGAATGATATTGATGTATCCCTCCAACCAGGAGGTATTAGTCATGACTTATCTATAAAATCTAACTTGCATCCAGACATGCCTCATTTATCAGGAGGCTCGTTTCTTGGTGTCGGTACTCTTGATTAAATTTCCCTTCACGTTGACTCTGACTTTGACTCAGCAAATCACGCACCTTACCTTGGTTTGACCATAACGACACAGTATTGGCCTTACTTCATTATTCCTGTCTTCCTCCACTTACTCACAAGTTGGTGGCGTAACTCATTTTCAGAAGCGTTTGTAAGGTGGCAAGTAGAAAAACTTGCCATTGTTCCAGTCCTAGTGAGGGTGACGATAAGGGAATCCTTACAATAAAGTNTCCTGTCTTCCTCCACTTACTCACAAGTTGGTGGCGTAACTCATTTTCAGAAGCGTTTGTAAGGTGGCAAGTAGAAAAACTTGCCATTGTTCCAGTCCTAGTGAGGGTGACGATAAGGGAATCCTTACAATAAAGTCATCAACTTAACAAATACAGTCATTCATTTATTTCTTGGTATTTTACTAGCTGTCAAGTGACAACATGAAAAAATACCTGCAACTCCAACTAACCGTGCCATTGACAATGTAATATATTTACATAGGGCCGGGTGAGAAGGTGTTTTATTTATCTGAGTTACTGCATTTCATTTAATTTACAAACTGCAACAAACTTTAGTGAACAAACCACTCAGTTGGTCGTGTCTTTGATAAAACAATGGAAACCAAGGTGCGGGCAAAAGAGTGATGTCGTAATATAATAGACTATTCATCCTTCTCGATTGGGTGCCCTTGCGTAGTAAATTATTGCCGGGTCCGTGTGCTTAGTTACCCGACCAGGAAAATAAATGAACAATTTCATTGCGACAAGAGATGAAATTTTCGGGTCAGTCTCAGAATTAATATCATAACGCTTCGAAATGAATATGTCACAGCTTCATTTTAATCTTGAGTCGGATAGGAAACAAACACAAATAGATTCGAATTGAGTGCAGTTTATATTATGGAAGAATGTGAAATACCAAGGTGCGGGCAAAAGAGTGATGTCGTAATATAATAGACTATTCATCCTTCTCGATTGGGTGCCCTTGCGTAGTAAATTATTACCGGGATAAGGATCCGTGTGCTTAGTTACCCGACCAGGAAAATAAATGAATAATTTCATTGCGACAAGAGATGAAATTTTCGGGTTAGACTCGGAATTAATGTCATAACGCTTCGAAATGAATATGTCACAGCTTCATTTTAATCTTGAGTCGGATAGGAAACAAACACAAATAGATTCGAATTGAGTGCAGTTTATATTATGGAAGAATGTGAAATCATGCCTCATTCTATTAGAATAAGGTCCACATCAGAGTTTAAGACACGCTGCAAAAGGGTTAAACGTGACGGATCAATTATGTTATGTTAGCAGATGTTGAATAATTCGTTTGTATCTTTATTCCACGGGAAAACAGGTATCTTCCTCATTCTCTAGCTGACCAGGCATCATCCATCCTCACCTTTTTCATATCTTCATCTCTTTCTCTTCATCAAAATACAACATGCAGACACTGTCTTGTCAAATGGACTCATGTCCTCGGCTCAAGCTCAACTTTGTCCCGATGAGAATCTGGTGTCATTTTATTTTATAATTCTATTAAAAACGTCAGTCACTCAGTCTTTGGCTTAGCGAGAAGATCAAAGGGTTGGCTTTGTTGACGTAAAGAATTTACGGAGATGAGTGTCACTATTTTAAATATCCTGTAAAACACAGGGTACACAATATTCTAACTGAATTAGGTTCTAATAAGTTGACAGAGTTTGCTCCAGGCGAGATTGTGTAACAAGTTGGACTGGAATGGAAAAGGTTCTAGTCAATAATGTGAGCCAAAGGTTCCAGTATATGCATAACCAGATTACTCCATATAAGACTGGAGAAGCATGCATTTATACACAAATGTAAATTAAAAGTCCAGCAAAAAACACAATTGTTTCAAACCAAATCCAGCCAGAGAGCAAGTGCAGTAGCTAAAAATGACCAGGTAACAAATGAGAATCCAATTTTCTCTTCTAGAAAAGAACCTGATAACATTTATTTCTTGGGTGGACAAGCTCCATCCAATTGGAGGTGACATAAATGAGAAGTTATGGACCAGAGTGAATATCAAATTAGGCCAATTGATTAGTAACCTTGCTCCCAAGGAAGAAATGCTCCCAACAAACTTCTTCTCTAGAACACAAATCGTGTTACACAAACCTTATCCCTGGAATTTTTCTTTTTTTTCAGGTCAAAATCTGGTTCCAGAACAGACGAGCTAAAGCAAAACGACTGCAAGAAGCCGAGATCGAGAAACTCCGCCTAGCCGCGGCCCGACCCCTACTGCCCCCCTCTCTCGGGGGTCTACTACCTCCAGGTCATTCCGGAGGTCATTACGCTCTGTTGGCACGGTCAGCTCATCTCAACGCGGCATATAACCTCAACCAACTTCTCAACAATAAGATGTAGACCAACAATTGGCCTACCGCCCCGCATCCGCATCTCCTTCTCATAGTTGACCTACTTGATTATTTATATTCTTATATGTCTTAAAAATATGTCAACTCAACGACTTACTCCTTCGTGTGTGATATGTGATTAAACTACCTTTCAGTTTAACTGAGGGAGGATTCCTAGCTTTAAGTTTAGTTGGTAAATTGTAATAGTCTCATCAGTCACTCAAATTGCGAGTCGCAAGTAATGTCGTAGAACGTGGCGTGGCGTGGCGCTCAACCGCCTGTACCAAGAGTGAACGAAATGCCAAATACAAGTTTGTAACTCCAGGGAATATAAGTTCGTAAGTATTACAATTGTAGCCTATCACATAAAACTAGTGTCTCTTGAGTAACATGATAATTGTTGAGTTTACTATCTGCATGGGATTTTTGTACGGGAGCAAAGTCTTAAATTATTACTTAAGTTATGCCAACAATCATTACTAATTAGTTCAGTGTATCAATTGCCCAATGTTACATATTCCTCTTGGAACTGGGCACTTGGTTAAAATCCCGTCAAAACAATTGCAATTCATGAACCACTCAGACTGTTAGAGTAAGAATTTTAAGAGTTCCATCCCACCTGCAAGGAAAGTAAGAACTCACTCCCTCGTTTTATTGTAGAACGAATAAAACTTCAAACTTAATAATGCAATTAGCCCGAATAATGAATTGTGTTTATGCGTCGAGTTAATTAAAGTCCTGCAAAAAATGATGCAGTTTTTATTCAAGTGTTAAACTTTCCAAGTGGATTGAACCATGTGAGAAAAATAAAATAAGAAAGGAATCAACTCCATTATCCAATTCTTTTATTTGATGCACTCACAATCCCTGCATTTCCCACAAACTCCGTAATCAAGACTACTCGGCACCCATACCAATTTGCTGCCTAATAAAAATTGCCCATCATCCAAACCTTGGTGGTCAAATGATATTCGAAACTAGAATGACGAGCTGACAGAATGAAATTACTCCAATTGATTGGGCTTAATTACTCGGTTCATTTTAAACTTAAACCATTCCCGTTTAACCACTTGTCAGAGAGACGGAGTTTGACAATGTAGTCGGACTTTAAATTGTTTCTAGTTTATAAAATCAAATACCTGTAAATTATATGTTGCGGATTTTATTGACTTGACTCGCACTGGTTGCTATCTTCTGTGCCTGAGTGCATCAAACTATGCAGACTACCAATTATCGGATACTTGCTACTGCCAGAATCTAGGAGATTGTTACAGTTAAATGGAAATTATAGTCAAAATACAAATATTTGCTTTACAGCATCTCGTGATTGATGATGTTCCTATTTTAC
>JAAXNX010002182.1:0-14363 GCA_036491905.1 Folsomia manolachei
AAAGCTGGATATAAAACCAAGCCCTGTAAATAATTCCACCATTCGAAATTCAACCTTCGACCACACCACACAAAATGTCCCTGCCAGTTGTTCTACTGTTGGTTAGAGTCGCCCTGGCTCAACGGAACATTAGGTGTGTACTTTGGAGTGTGAAGTGTGCACCCAGAATGGAACTCTTGGATTTTACAAAGTAATTTGGCTACACAGTGCTGCGTATTTTATGTAGTATTTGGTAGTGTATTCTCCGCACTACTTACTGCGATATTTATGATCGTACTTGCCATGTGTCCATGTTTTCAAAAATGTTTCGTGGAAGTGTGGTTATACCTTGCGACTTTTGCGACGAAGAAAACAGAAAATCCAGTCCATTCCAAACAACAAGTGTGTTAGAGTTAGTGTTAGAATGAGAATGAGTGTTAGAGTTAGTGTTAGAATGAGAGGGGTGGGTTTGGTTAGGTTACGTTTATGATGTGGATTAGTGTAAATATGTAAAGTGTAAAGTGGGGTCAATCTCTCTCGTATTGCCCAAAAAACCAAAAAAAAACTTACAAAAACCGGGCAGTGCGAGAAATATTCCTTGACAGTGCATCTGTATTTTTTGTCAAATGCCAGGGAATAATTTTCCACTGTTTCCAATTCACCAATATCATGGTCCCAAATTTCGCGGCTGAGGGCCAACTACCCACTCTTTGGATGGTGGTGGACTAGCTCACATTACCCCGCAATGCTCAATTCAATTTTTTCACTAACACCAAAATTGACAAGATAACTTCTTATCACCAGACCCGAGTGATAAGCCACCCTGCTTATCGTGTCCCGCTTGAGCTCACGGTCAAAACCATACCCCGCATGACCCACCAGAACTTATCGAATGACCCAAGATAACCACAAAAATCAAACGCGGCGCGCAATTGCATTTCATTGACTATTTTTTTAATATTAATATTTTTATTATTCAGTTTACTCTAATAAACATGGCATACATAAAGTCTTTCATGTCTCGATGAATCTGGAACTTATGCTGATTTGACGCAAAGAATAAAAATTAAACTGTAACTTTAAATGGAAGTCCCAGAAGATACAATTGAGATTTAAAGCTTTACATAATACCATTTGTTTCTACGCATTGATTTATTTACTGAATCAAAACAAAAAAAACAGGATTAATCAATCAAAATTGTTCCATGTCCCATCTGCACCGAGTCAAGATCAACAACGTAACGGTCCTTCTAATACAAAATTCCTGCATCACAAGAGGAGTGGTTGCATCCTGCCAACGTAATTAATTCCGAATTCCAGTCGTAAAGGACGAAAGGATTTATGCACTCTTTGGATATATTTGACATTATTACCACACCCAGCCTTGCCTCTACTTATCCAAGACTTTGCTTTGACATAAATTGACGAAGGGACAGTGAGACTAATCCTACCAACAACATCGAGGTACATTACCAAAAATATGAATATGGAACAATAAAGAGATTTGCACAAAATTAGCCTTGCTAAATAACGCAATTAACGCAAACCCACTTGAGTAAATGAGTGAAAGGCATTATCTAAATGGCATACTGTGTCATGTTGAAGTGCGTATGTTTGGGGGGTGACCATGAAGTTGACCTTGAAGTTCATGGCCACTGGAGCTGAGGTGTTGACGGAGCGAGATGAGCGAATGTGATGTGGTGCAATTCAACGTGAGATTTGATGTGCCATAATGATAGTAAAAACTCTTGTGATGCAGATTAGTTTATTACTGTGCTATGAGTAATCTTTATATTGCAAGAGCGGAATGGCAGTAGAGTAATAATGCATATTGGAAGTGGTGGTGGTAATATTTACAGCCATGCAATGCCAGCTTGAGAATTAATGTGACTTGGTTCAACTCTTATCCGATTACTCACTCAATCTCATTTATTCACGTACTACTACAGGTCTTTTTGCATTGAGAAGGGAATCACATAGCATATAGTTAACTTTTTGTTTAATAATGGCTTTTAGTGTGGCATATTCGGGAGTTTTTGACATTTTCATTTTACGAAATAAAGCGAGTATTTTACATGCATGAATGGAAATTCTATCCTGTATAGTCCACTTTGGGGTCCGTCTTAGTTTACCAAATTTTGCCTAATAATATGAAGTATATTATTATTAAGATATTGTGAACATGGGACGAGATATTAATCTCGTTCGAACCAGAACAAGCAATGAAAATCGTAATATTTACGTGAATGATATGAGGCTCTCCTTTTGCCAATTCCCCATTGCCACTTGTGATTGTTAAATTTGGAATTGTGAAGTTGTAGAGTTTTGTATTACTCTGTAATGGTTGACTTGATGTGAGTCTCGGCTGTTGTGTTGAGAATTGGTGGATTGTCTTGAGTCGTCGTTATTGGGGTCTCAGGATTTTCAGATATTATTGATGCCACTTGAATGAATTGAGTAACAATTTCTGTTGTGGTGGTGGACAATAGTGAACTTTGTTTAGGAGGCGTCATTGTTTTGTTTTGAGATACTGTTGTCTCGATTTTTTGGCTGTATGACGTAGTACTCTCTGCTTCAGTGGTGGATTGAGGATGCGTCATTGATGTGGTTTCAGATATTGTTGCTTCTACTTGAACGTGTGGCGTTACACTCTTTGCTGTAGTGGCGGACAATGGTGAACTGTGGTTAGGATGGGGGTTTTCCGTCTGTGTAAATATTATTGTCTCAACTTGGGTTGATAGAGTGGAGCTTTCTGTAGCGGTGGTGGAAATTGGCGAATGCATTGGGATTGTTGTCTCAACCAGAGTTGATGGAGTTACAAAAGTTGATGCCATGACGGATGATGAATGAATGTCTTGTTGTGGGATGACATCTTGCCTGGCGTCTATAGTTGAGCCCACTATAATCACAATAGTAATATTATGTAAACTTTGTTGTGTCACTCCATTTAATTACTTTGTACTATTATACTTACTTAAGTTTTGCTGCTCTTTTACAAGCTTTAACGGATTTGAATGTCATGATGACATCTTTCTCCGGAGAGTTTATTTTAAAACTACTGCCTACGTTTATACTTGACACTCCAAATATGCAACCCGGTATTTTGATGCATGATTGACAGTCACCGAAACAAATACAATCCACCTTGAATTGTGTCACAATAAAACAAAACACAAAAAGAACACAAATTCGTGCCATGATGGAGAGATGAACAAGTGAAAATGACATGATTTTTTAATTGTGTTAATTAGCACAATACGCCCACATTAAAAATGCTGATGTTTAATAAGCCATTTGAAATGACTATTATAATATCTCGTTCGTTGGCATCTGGTTTCATTTTTCAAGACAATCAACGACTTGGATAATGGACAAAAATGGAATGGACAAAAAAATGCAAATTGGATGATAATACGTAGTTCAAGCTTGGTTGATATGTTGGTCAGTTACGTGCCATTATTATGAGCATACTTTGCGGAAAGGATATTATCGTGACTGTATAAAGTGAGCGGTGAAGGTAATGTAGCAACTAAAATATTCGGCTTTATTCTCTACATTACACCATATTTACACAAGATGCAAATTATTTTTAGTCCGCATCCAATTCTTCTCGTTCTTGATGGACAGAGCCACAATAAATTATAGAATCTAGAGATTCTTCATCCGGGACTTCAATCCTTGCCACTTGGCGCATTGGCTGGAGCGGGTCACCAATGTTGTAATTTGTTGGAACATTTCTCTCAAGGATGGGGATGATGCCCTTTCCGTGTCTGATGAAGGAGAAGGAGTCTGCCGCATTGGTCGTCTCGGTAGGTATCTTGGGTCAATGTCTTGAAATTTTTCTTCCGGGTGATGAAAGGTTTGAGGGTATGGATGAATCCGTGCCGTACGCCTTTGGATTTCGCACGGACCCGGGGATTTCCTTCCCAATTCCTGTTCTGCGCTTAAGTGGTAATGTTTGGTAGATTGATAGTAATGTTTCTCTCTGTCTGTTCGATTGGAGATGGGGGTGGTGGAAGACCCCATTCACTCCATTCTTTAACGTAAAATGATGACGTTGTGATCTTTGGAGTGTGTTGATTCATCCACGACTCCACAATTGATGGTTGATCTGATTCTGGAGGTGGAAACTAAATCGTGTTGGGCAAAAGATTTAATCCTTGTTCCCAGTTCACTACTGGAACGTCGAGTTTTAAAAATTCCTAAAAAGTTTAGTTCATTAAATTTTTATTAATGTTAAAGTTTTATTAATGTTAATCATTAAATTGTATGTAAATTAAAAAAGTACTTACCAGCAATACTGGATGATGATCCAACGTCTTTAACAGTTTAATCCACATGGTCATGTTGTCCAGATGAGGTCCATACCGGCTATGAATATCCAAAAACATACCTGCATTTTTTGCAAGTTTATGTTTTGTATCAAAACACAAAACTTGGACCTGCATTCCAAGGCCACTGATATGTTTTGTAAATTTATCTCGTTTCAACACCACTGACTTTGATTCACGATTGAAGCACGGGATTAAGCAGAAACTCCGGTTTCCTAATTCGCGCACGGTAATGTGTGAAAGCTTTATCCTTTGGGGATCCAAGTGTCCTAGTGGGGATATTTTCCCCAGGATCCAGTCTTCGCCCTCCAAAAACGGAGTGGCCAAAAGAATTTGGGGGATGAGAAACATCCTAATGCTTGATTTTGAGTGAGTTCAAATTCTGATTGTTGGGATAATGACGGGTATAATGGCTTTCATGCATGAATTGCAATTTTACTGAATGTGTTGCAATGTGATAGGGATTCGTGACTTAACAATTATGTTGTTGAGCAGGTCTTGCAAAAGACTAACAATAAAATTGAAGTTAGAAATCTCGTCAATTTAATCGTCCCTGTAACATTTTATTAATTCTTTACAGCCAAGGTCCTGGTGAACATTGGGTGGCCTTCAAGTTTTACATTTATAATTTTAATGTTGTTGCGGATGTTGCATGTTCGTATGGATTAGATGTATCTAGTTATAAGTTTAGCATTCCTTTTTCTATAAGGTGGCAAAATAATGTTGCCATTCAAAAATACGAATCGAATACTTGTGGCCTATTTGCCTTGTATATATTGACTCATTCGACGGGAAACCGTTCATTTTCCCAAACCCTTGCCCGTTTCTACAAGTATGACTTGGAGGGAAACGAGGGGTTGGTTCGCAAATTCTATAAAAAGCTAGCCGTCCTGAAGTTGACGCTCAGTCAAGATTTGGTCAATCAAAAGTGCTGTACTCGACGAGTAAATTTATTTTGACCATGGCTTATCAAGCAACTATAGAACAAGTTAAAGTGTGCGTCTATTTGGCAATCTTCGCTTCTGGATGGGCTCTACAACCAGCAATAATTGAAGCTGCCGAAGATTTTGGCGACCTGCTTCATATCAATAATACCAACCCACCACTTGTAAACATTACAATATTAGAACCAAATCTTACTACCACTACCCGACCAAACGAAAAAATTGATCCTACCACTGTCAATACACGACCGACCGAAATTGATCGAAATCAACTCATTGAAAACTGGTGTCGAAATTGCACACAGTTTGGGAATAACTCATTTTATAAGATAGTGACGTACACTTGGCAAAAATCTCAGTATGTCTGCAGTCCCTTCCCGTTTATACACAGCAGATATTTAGTGATTTTTGATTTTGGGTGAGTCGAAAGCCATTAAAATCATTTGACGGCATTTGACTAGTTTTTTTAATAGATGTGACGCCAGCAGCTGCAAAGGAATTGATTATCGGGCAACCAACCGTTATATTTCCACGGACATGCTTGGTTGCGGAAATAAACATTGCAAGACGGCAGAAGGCAATCATTTTAAAGAAGACGTTCGAGTAATTTTGGTTTTTGCCTTATTTTTAATTATTATTGTATGTGGATACCAATTGGTTATGGCGTGCATGTTTAGATAAATGTCGATTTAACTCTTTTCAAGGTGGACAACAATCACGAAATAATGTACAGCATACTTCCTTGACTAGTTTATAAAAAGCTTTGGATTTTCAAATAAAAGTTGTAATGTTCTGAAAAACAAACTCAGTTGTTTGCCAACTCTTGATGTAAAATTATTTCGTCATGTCCGAATTTGAATTTAGCACAGACGACATTCTTAGAATGGCAAGAGGTGTAGCTGGTAGAATAATTGAATCACTCGCAAGCGAAGAAGCTAAACATTTTTTTCTATACGGTGTATGTAGACAAGGAAGCCCTCACAAGATAGCAAAATTGACATTTCCAAAATCAAACGTTATCGAATCTTTAAACGTTTCTCTCGATATTAATAAACCAAAGATTGTAGTATTGAATGCAGACATCTTTCACGTATTCCACAACCCAATGGAATGGCGATGCCCTTTTCGGCACTTTTGTCTACGAAACAGACAACAAAATAATCAATACCATCGAATCAGGTATTCTTCAATCTCTAGTTTTTTTTAAATATATTAATATATTCGCATATCTACCAGGAGCAGCAAGAATGTTACTCAGCATGGATCCTCGATACTATAAAGACGCATTACCCAGATATATTCTTCGCCATTTTTCACACATGGGCCCTTGGTTTAATCCGAACGTTATCGAATCGATCGACGTATTGGATTTTTACCAACATCCAATAATCAAGATTAAACGTTTTTATTAAAATTGAAAAGTTTGTATTAAAATTGAAACTTTACCACCTCGTTTTTATAAGCAATAAATAAATGTATATTGCAACGCACACGCATGCATTCTCATGCAAATATTATAAACGTTGACATTAACATGAATCCTGATGACAACAAACACGAATTGTCATGTGAATATTTCCAACGTCGTTCAAACGTTACAAATCATTAACATGAAATCATGTTCATTCCTACCACCATCACAGTCGTCCTCACAATGAACTTCAATGTCAACTTCGTGGTCACCCCCCCAAACATACTCACTTCAACATGACACAGTATGCCATTTAGATAATGCCTTTCACTCATTTACTCACTTGAAATTTCGATAAATGGAATCGCAAAAATACAGACTGGGAAAATCCTTCCTCTGTAACTGGAATTATGAATTTTCTCCAGAACCTGCAATTCACGATATCCTCTCAGAATTGAGTCCACTTCACCATCGCTCCATTTAATGAAAACCCGACATCTTTCAGAAAGCAGGACTAGTCCAGATATCTGACAAAATAATCCGTAATGACATCTAGAAATAAAACATTGCATTGTCATCCCAAATTCTAGAAATGCCACGTCCAAAGTCCCAATCCATTTCAAGACATGTGATGACCACTCCCTTCCACAAAGAAGGAATGATCCAAAAAACGGTGATTTACAAGGAATTAGCACAGATATCAGTGCAAACCCGGCTGGCATGGCCCAGTAAATCATTTCCGTTAGGATCCCCAACGCCTTTAAAGCAGCCAGCAAAAGTTTGCTTAAAGGTGGTTGTGTATCTGAAGCAAATATTTTAAGTTTAGAGCTGACTTATTTGTGGAAAATCCATTTACTTACCTTGCTCAGAAATAGCCTATTGATAATTCCTACGGGTGCAGCATCCAATTTATACTCAGAACGCAGACCAAAGCAAACAATGTATATTGACAATATCAGTGCAGCAATTAGTTTGTCGTTCAAGTCTTGCTGTTTTTGAACTATATTCACAATCTGAAACAGGATACATGCTCCAGAAAGGATTGTCCAGATTCGGATGCATACCCGATTTGAAAGCGAATCGTTGACTACAATTTTTCCCTTTTTCTCATTCCAATCAAAAGGCAAACACTTGTAAAATCTTCCGTAAACTAAATGACGTTTAAAGGATGGGAGAAATGCATCCAAAAATTTCTGACTATTTTTCTTCGCTTTAGCCATGTTGGTTGGAATATTGAGAAAACGACGGTTTTCTTAAAAGCTGGCTACGTTATGCGTCGCTTTTGACTGTCGAAAGTGAACTTGTAGTTCCTTAAATGCACACGATATTGGACGACATTAATAGTTTATTAACTCGAAGCTGCTTCGGAACAAAAGCGGCATAAAATGTGTTGATTAAATTTGATAATAATAACATAATAATTTGTGGTATTGTAAAGGATAAATTGTTAGTGCAAAGATAGAAATAGAATTCATGTTTTCACCTAAACTCACATGGAATTCACACAGCTGCTTTTGAATAACAATTATTTATTCATTTTATTCTGATAGTACAAGAAGGGCTTAGTGAAATATCTGCCTGTTAGAGAATTATACATTCTTAATTTTGTGTTGGGATTAATTAATAATTTCTCATACCTAGAATGCTTAGATGATTCAAACATAATTCACTAATTAATTGCAATAAATATAAGAACTTGAGGGTTTTATTCATCTTCAAAATTAAATTTCCAAGAACACATGTACATAAAAATGACTTCACACAAACATGGTTCACCATCACTTGAACGAAACATAAAAGAACATTGTCTGAAATAAAATACCGGATCATAAATCAATCCCTGAGAATTGGACCTTGTCTCATTTGTACTCTCGTTAAAACCAACAGCGTCACAGTTCGTCTCATGCAAAACTCTTGCATCACAAGAGGAGTCAGCCTATCAACGAAATTGTTTCCAAACTCCAACCTCAGTGGACGAAATGATTTATGAACCCTTCTCCAATATCGGGCATTCTTGTCACCTCTAGACTTCACGTGACTTATCCAAAAGTTTGCTTTGACATAAATCAACGACGCAAAAGTAAAGATGACCATACCACAAATAATAGCGTCGAAATAGATCACCAAAAAAATTGAGACTTGCATAAAATTAACTTGGTGAAATAACGCAATGAGAGCAAACCCACTCAATATTTCTATCAATGGCACGGTGACAATGCACATTGGCAGAATTCTTCCTCTGTAACTGGAATTATGAATTTTCTCTGCAATTTGCAACTGCCTATAATCTTTCAATAAAATTTCCATTTTTTCCCTTTTGCACCTCATAAACTCTTGGCATCTTCCCCAAAGCAGGATGAGTCCCGATATCTGGCAAAATAATCCGTAATGACTGGCAGAAACTAGACATTGCATCGCCATTGCGAATTCCATTGTACCCAAGAAAAATGTGCCCAACCAATTCCAGATTTGTGATGACCATTCCATCCGACAAAGAAGGAATGATCCAAGAAAAGGTGTTCTACAAGGGGCGAGCAGCATAATTAATGCAAATCCAACCGATCCAATCCAATACGTTGCTTCCATCAGGATGCACAAGATTCTTAATGCTGTGAGCAAGTGTCTGTTCAAATGTGGTTGAGAGTCTGCAATATTTTCATAGATGCTCAGCTAAGTCAATAGACGCTTATCATTGTAAGGATGTTATGGAACCATTAGTAATGATTCGTTACCTTGTTCATGAATAAGCCTATTGAGAATTTCTATGGGTGTGGAATCCGTTTCAAATTCCAAACGCAATATCAAGCCACCCAAATATATTCCTAGGATTAGTCCCGCAACTAATGTGTCACTCAATGCCTGGCTTTTGTGGTTTATATTCACAACTTGAAACAGGATATATGCCACAGAAACAAATGTCCAAAGTCGGATACATACTCGATTTGAAAGTACTAGGATTTTTTCCTGTTTTTCATTCCACTCAAAAGGCAGACACTTGTAAAATCTTATGTATTCTAAATGACGTTTAAATGATGGTAGGAATGCATCCAAAAACTTTCCATTTTTCTTAATGATCCCTGTGTCCACCATTATTGGATGGCTTTGACTTGAGGACAAACCTCAAACCATTAGTAATCAAATGTTTGTGGTTTCGCTGTTTGACTGCCAAAAACAGTCAACAAGATAAATGCAAGGTTAATATTTTTAATCAGCGGAAATAAGATATTGATATTTTAATTACGGCTACCCAAAGCATAACAACTGATAACGTTTGCTACCTGTTATACGGAAATGATAATTAATGAGAATGTCATCAGGAGAATTTATAATTTTGAGCTAAATGGCTATGATTTAACGAAACCTTCCAGTTCAATCAAGGTTATGCATTGAAAGGTCGTTGAATACTTCTATAACAAGCTACTTTGCACCAGTGTGTATCATGCCAATAGGACATGAATATTTATTTAAGTTATATTTTCGATTTGGTCAATAATTTCTCAGTACCACTCAGATTTTTGTATTGCACAACATACGAAATGTTCGTTAAACGACCGTCGTTTGCCGACTTGTTGCGAAACTTGCAACAATACGATATTTGAATTAATGCTGGTTTAAATATGATATTGACAAAAAAGTATTCCTCATTATGTTGCTTGGTAATAAGTATCTTAAATAAAACATCGAAGGATTGTTCAATCCCGCATAATTTTCCTTATCCAATCTGTCCTCTTGTCAACACCAAGAGTGTGACAGTTCTTTTCATGCAAAATTCCTGCATCACAAGAGGAGTCAGTCTGTCCACGAAATTATTTACAAATTCCAATCTTAAAGGACGAAAGGATTTGCGAACTCTTCTCCAATATCTGTCATTTCTGTAGCTCATTGAACTCACTTCATTTATCCAAACCGTTGCCTTGACACAAATACGGGATGCAAAGGTAAGAATCATCAAACCGCAAACCACCACGTCGAGGTAGATTACCAGAAAAATTGAGAATTGCCAGAAATTAACTTGATGAAATAACGCAACCAGCGCAAACCCACTTAAAATTTCTACCAATGGAATCACAAATACTGCGACGGGCAGAATTCTTCCTCTGTAACTGAAATTATGGATTTTTTCCTGAATTTGTAGCTCCCGATATCCCTTCACCAAGGCGTCCACCTCACCCCGTCTGGATTTCATAAACTCTCGACATCTTCCCCAAAGAACAACTAGTCCCGATATCTGACAAAATAATCCGTAATGACATCCAGTAACGAAACATTGCATCGCCATTGCAAATTCCATTAAAACACAAAAGAAACATTCCAGTCCACTTCCAAACTTCCGAGGACCATTCCCTCCCACAAAAAAGAAATGAACCAAGAAATGGTGTTCTACACGGGACGAGAATCATCATTAGTGCAAATCCAGCCGACGAAATCCAATACATTATTTCCATCAGGATACACAAGATCCTTAAAGCTGTGAGTAAGTGTTTGTTCAAGTGTGGCTGCGAGTCTGACAAATAAAATTGTTTTCACATAAAGGTTATTTGATTAGTGAAGCATTCTGATTACAACGTTCGTCCCATTACCTTGTTCTGTGGCAAGTTTGTTAATGTTCTGAATAGGTGTGGAATCCCGTTCAAATTCCAAACCCAACTATAAAGCCACCCATGTACAAACCCAGAAATAGTGCGGCAACCATTTTGTCTGCCAAAATTTGTTTTCCGCGAAATAAGTTCACAACTTGAAAAACGAGGTACGCTCCTGAAACTAGTTTCCAGAGTTGAATACAAACTCTAGTTGTGATTGATTGATTCACGGTGATTTTTCCTTGTTTCTCACTCCATTCATAGGGTAGGGACTTGAAAATTTTGGCGTAGACTAAATGACGTTTAAATGACGGGAGGAATGCATTCAGAAACTTCCCATTTTTTTAAATAGTGCTCGGTTCCGGCATTACTGTCAGTGAAATAGAATTATGACCCGAAACTTGAAAATGACACGTCACATTAAATGCAAGATTACATAAGGATTTTTAAGCAGACGGCGAAAGATATTGTTATTTTAGTACTGCTGGCGAAAACATACATTTAATTTCTGACCGAGTTTGTTCAATATTATACGGAAATGATAACTAATGACGAGAATTCACTAGTTAAATTTGTATCTTAAAACGAAATTCTCCAAGGTTGTGCAATGAAAGGTGGCTGAATGACTTGGAAATGCAAATAAGTTGCTTTGCATGCCATACTAAGGGATTAATATTAACTCAAGGTTCCATTTGGTCAATAATTTCTCATTAGTGTCAATTAAATTTTTGAAGTGCATTTCACAGCCTGTTGCTAAACGTGGAAGTTAAATACGTATGCTATTGACTTAATTATTGCTGATTATCTTACTTGATAATAAGGTAAGAAACTATGATATTTATTTATTAATTAAATTAACCGAGTATAAAATAGGCCAAAATAGGATAATTTTGTCATCCTTCATCTGTCCTCGATATGCAGAAAATATTTGAATGTGGATTTCTTATCCTTACTTAATGGTTTTAAAAGCACATTCAAATATTTATGATACATATTTCGGCTATTTGCTGAATCATTTATGTGTAGCCTGGCAAGACAGTATCACTGTATGATGACTGCTGAAGCAAGTATAAAAATCCAATATATTATCTACTCTATTGTGGCGTGGCAAATTTTCATTATTTGTATTAATCAATGACGCATAGTGGGACATCTCGACATTTATTTTACAGTATGTGGTTGCTTTTATTCCAAGTGGTGTAATTTCAGCCCCAAAAATTCACATCCAGATACTTCATATACTTAAGTCCATCCTTACATAACGCTAGACATTACCCGTCCAAAAACTCCCTAGAATTTCAATTTAGTTTGCTGAACATTTCAAACTAATATCCAACACAAAGTTGTCACGATGAGTGGGAAACCGTGAATAATAATTATATAATTCACGGCAAGAGACCAAAGACTTTATTTTTCGTGCCGTACATAATTTTGTATTATGCGTTAATTAGATAATCTTAAATCTCGAATTTTTATGTAACAAGGAAACCTTTTTCGTAATGAATCCCACATGTCATTTGACTGGCTTTTCTGCTACTTATTATTTTTTTTATTTTCTGCTACCCAACGTTTTACATTACGAACTTTATTTGTACTTACTTAATTAAACTTATTGTTAGTTGACGGTGACATACAAAAGGAAATCCAAGAAAGAGTTGTGTAATTCATGCAACGAAGAAGGTTCTGGTGGTTTCCAACTTAATTTATTTTTCTGTAGATAAATTTTCTTGTCATTCCTAACATAATACACCGAATTCTGTCACTTTGTCAATCCAACCTTTGTTTTGTTCATGAAAGTGAGCCACTGGGACAAAAAACATCTCAAATGGAAACCAAGCTGAAAACAACAAGGCATGGGAAAAGCAGATACATTGGCTATTTCTCAAGGTGATAGAGGAAATCAGTCCCGTAATTCCTGTAATTTGTAACAGAAATATTGCAATAAGCACCATGGGATCTGAGTTAGGTTGAACAATATTGAATAAGACATGGCAGCTATTGTGGACTTTAAACATGAGCCAAGTCTCCACCGATTTTTAGTAAATGACTACGTTTAAACCTACGAAAAGTAGTAGCAAGAATCTAAACAACTCAAAGAAGCAAACTGCTACCATTAAGTAGCGAAGGAGGGCCCCAACATAGTGTTGGGTCAGGAATTGGAGCAGAAACTCATTCAAGACGTGATAAAATGGGTCCAGGTGCAAGTATATGAAAAACATGGCTACAATAAGGATACCCAGAGGAGCAAGTGGGATGCACACTAATGAAATGAGGATAGTCAAGGCCAATAGTCAAGAAATCTATCAATGTTGATGTCGTCGACGTTTCGATTTAGGTTCTATAGCTGAAAAAAAGTGGTGACGCTCTTTCATATTTTTAATGGAAATAAATAACAAAATTTTTTAAAAACAAACAATTTTCTACCTGAAGAGTCTACGAGTTTGTCGAGCACCTTCAGATTGTCCCAGGCTAGCACGCCCTCGCTTCCGTGAAAGAATGTCATCCACCCGAAAAAGCAGCCTTATACAAATCTTGAAAAGAAAAAATAAAAAATTTACTCGATCTTCATCAAATATTACCTAAACTTCCCACAAAACCCAGAAATCCCTGCACAACGGATATGGGCCATAATGTTGTACACGAATCGACGTCTCCGCTTATCCCAACTAGTCTCAATCCTTTCATAGACTTTAGCATATAAATCCAGGGATCTTTGAAGCAAAGGATGGTCCATTCTTCCAGAATTGTGTTTCTTGGACTAACCCATCTTTTTGGGATTATAGCAATTTTTTTATATTTAACTGAGATAAGTTATACCTAGAGTAAGATGAATACTTTAATAAATCTAGATTAACCAAAACGGGTTGACTTTGACTTCGACGGAAACTGAGCTTAATAAAAAAATATATTAAATCTCGATTTACTTGGTTCCTTGTACATCGTGGTTTTGGTTTAAGCATATTTAATTATTTATGAAAATCGATTGCAAGTATTTTTCAAGCTCATAGTTCCCTGTGATGCTTAAAATATTTTCCTCTTTATGTAAAATATAATTATTGTTTGGCATTTGTTGAATAGTTAATGACCAGGATAAGACAAAGTCACAAAGCCAGTACTT